>VWZG01013691.1:856428-959351 GCA_013396735.1 Grallaria varia | reverse complement strand
TCTGCCGCCCGACAGCGCCCATTGGCCGCCGCGCCGCGTGACGCCAGGCGCCTCCGCCGCGCCATTGGCCCCAGCCCGTGTGTGTACACATAGCGCTCGCCAATGCGCGGCGCGGCGCCTGCGGGGCGGGGCGGGGCGGAAGGGCGGGGCCGGCCGGGACCCACCGCCTTCCCCAGGCGGTGGCGTCGTGGATGGAGGGCCCGCGGGTTCGAGTCCCGCCGCGGGCCGGGCCGAAGTGTGTAAATAAATAAATAATAAATGCAGAGAGACACCTGTATCTATACACAGCCCGCGGCGCCGCGCTGTCTGCGGCCGCCGGCAGGGCCGCTTAGCTGGCAGGCTGGGGCGATGCAAAGTCCAGCCCCGCCGCGGCACCGCCGGCTCTGCCTCCGCCGCCTCCCCGGCCGCGCTCCCGGAGCGCCCTCGCACCTCGGCCCGCCAAGCTGAGCACAACAGGGGTGATGGAGGCGCAGATACAACACTGCGGTGCTTTAGTACCTCCAGACCAAACATGGTAAACTTGTGCTTTTCTTGCTTTACAGACCTCAAATGCTCTACAAAGACATGCTGTCTGCTAAAAAGGGAAGGAACATCAAAAACAGCTGTTCGGCACATAAAACAGTTCTTAAATGCCAGTCTAAGGAAAACAGTAGCAAGCAAGACCTGTATGTTTACTTCAAAACTGAACCTCTAGCGTTTGCCCAGGAATTTGCTGACTGTGTGGGTTTAGTTTCATCTTCAGTAAAATACTTCCATCACCTGTAACAAGACCTTCTACCAATATTTGCAGTGTTACGCAAATACATTCATGAAAGCATTAAAAAATGCACACTATTGTGTGGTGCCTCGGGGCCCCCTCTAACAGCACAGCCACAACCAGCACCTGCCTGGGACAAGGAAGCAAACCAGGCTGGCTGTTTATTGCCCTCTTCAGTGAGTTATCTAAGCTAAACAAATACCTGAGCTCAAACTCAGCCTCCATAAAGACGCTTGGGCTTCATATATCTTTGGGGTTCGCTGGTCTACTTTCCTGCAAGAAACACCAAGGAGTCAGATACTAGAACTCATTATGAACATACAAAAAAATAGCCATGTTAACCAGAAAGGAAATTGAAGAACGGTCACTCCTGTAGTTTGCATTTGCTTTCTACAGCAAACTGCGGAGTAACTATGTAACTACATATAGACACACAGTTGAGTTTGAAGCTGGTGAAACGATCAGTTCTCATGAGGGTGGGTATGGTACTGAGGTAGCACTCTAAAATCAATACATAGTCCTTCTGAACTTTCCCAAATCCCAAACTTCATTCCAGAATGAGGGTTGCATTGAAAAACATCTTAGAATTGGGTTTTTTTAGACACACTAAGGCATGGGATGTGCAGCTACTTACAGCAAAGCGTGCACTGTGGGGAGCTCTCATGTGTTCCTCCAGAACCCATAATTGGTCTTCCAGCCTTAGACCACCACCTGGCTCCCCTTGGCTAAGTAGATCCTTCCTAGATCCCTACTATTTCCCTTTCACAAGCCACCACTTTCCTGCCAGCCCACAACTCTTGCTGTGATAACCTATACAACCACTAACCCAAAACAGGCTCCTACTCCACCACCACTCCTTTTCTCCTGCTGAACTTGCCCCGACTCCCTATAAAGCCTTTAACTACCACGCTGCCCAACTTCTGGGTCAGAGCACTGCCACATTCCCTGACTCACCCTGCAGGGCTGTCACACTTGCTGGTTTCAAGAGGGGATCACAATTTTGTATTTCTTGTCTCAGAACAGTAACACAACACCCCCTCTGTGCTATGGCCCACTGACTGGCAAGGAGTGGTTCTTACCTCTGTCCACAAGGCTCCTGTTCCACCACTGAGCCTCCTGTGCTGTGCCTGAACCTGGAAATAGTGAGACTAGCTGAAGGATCTTGCTACAGAGATTATACCAATAGAAGCTAGGTGGCTGAAAGAGAGACTCAGTGTTTCCCTTTTTTATTTTCTCCTGACAGGAAAGCAAGTCTAAATGCTCCTGTCAAAAACAGATGAGAGCAACTGAATTAATCTTACTTAAAATCAGCTATTATAAGAAAGCAGAAAATAGTGCTTAAAATAAAATGGTACTCAAAAATCTTGGCCAAGTTCATTACACACAGATTCTAAACATAGCTAACAATTTTCTTCTTAGCTATGTAAGGAAATTTGTATGTCTGCTCTATACGTTAACTCTCTGAAGGCCGTTCTATAAGCTGTTTCTCTTGATATGCAACAATTAATCCAGCAGTAGTGAGATCCCTCCAACCTCAGAGGTATTTTTCATGCCACACAGTCCCCACATATGATAGGGCTGTATCTTGCTATGAATGATAAAACTGCCAGACAGAGTGCATTACAATACCTACAGTCAGCACTGTGTACCTGTGAAGGCAGGATGCCCAGAGGTCATCAACACATCTCGACTGAATTGTCCATGCTTCGCATGCCTGGTAATCCTGCGTAAAACGTTCAGTCTCAACATAGTGCATCTCTTAAAGAGATAAAACTACAAACTAGTTAATATTTATAATTTTTGTATTGTTACCTTTATTATCAAAGTCGGCTGATAGAAAATGCAAAATTGCATATACTCTCCAAACTGATGAAAACTGCTATGAGATAAAAAACAAGTAAAAACAGCAGCAGTAAAGGCTGTCAGATTTTAAATAAAAGTTCGTATGAGTGTGGTTCTACAATGGTCTTCATGGCCTTCTGTTGAGACAGCACAGCACTGGTAAAAGTGTATCTAAAGATCATTTCAAATTCATCGTCAATTAACAGGTACACTTTTAGATATCAGCACTGTAAAAATGTCCTGGGAAGATAAAAATCAATTTTTCTTGTAATAGGTAAGTGAAAGAGGCTTTGATCAGAAACCAAACTTCTTCAAGATGTGTATTACTCTGGATAGTCTCTGGGGAACTATGCACCACAAGCTGTGGCAGATTCATTGACCTCCAAAGGTTGCTCCATCCTGGGAGACTTACATCTGTTTGTTTCAGAGACTCCCTCACTACTTTGAACCTCTTCACAACAGAACTCATAACTCTGCAGGCCGTTTGAAAGGCTTGGCTGGTGAATAAAGTAAGGCCTTTCTGCATCCTTAATTTGTAGTGAAATTTCTCTCTGGTCGATCTGAGACACATGAAAGGCAAACAAGTGAAACTTCCTGCTTCAGATTAAACTGTGACAGTGGTAAAATGGTTATCCAGAATAGCTCCTCCAGGACACCACCTAGAGCAACAGGACCAGATAATGTCTGGGGTATCCTCTATCTCTCTAGCTGTGCTAGAGCCAGGAGGAAAACCACCACTAGGTAAAGGTGCAGTCTCAGGCACAGGGCTGCTGAGTTCCCTGCAGCAAAGAGATTTGAACAGAATCCGGCAGAGCTCCCATTAGAGCTCCATCTAGGAACTCTGCCTGATCCAGCCCAGCAAAACCACAAGATTAACAAGTGAACACAAGTCAAGGAGCCTTCATCAAAAGGGCAATATGTGGACAGTATCCCCGGGCAGATGTCAATGAAAATGAACTCCTTCAGTGAGAACAAAGCACAGAATACCAGCAACTGAGGCACAAACTGCTGCCCAAAATGCCTCACTGAAAGCCTTTCTGTTTAGCCTTCTTGCTAATATGCTTTTTCTTTAGCAGAGCCATTGTGAGGACAGAGAAGAATAACAAGCTGAATACAGGTATTAAAGAAAGCAACTGTTTCACATATCTTGTAATTCATGGTCTTACCTTACAGCAGGAGGAGGAGCGGAGACTGTATTACATTCTTGGCACCATTTGTAAAAACGAAATATCTATAGACCTATCAACCATATCGACTCTATAGGCTGCAATATGACCAGAAATCAGCAAACAGACCTGTTTCTAGACTTCATTTAAGGATTCCCATTAAAGAAGGTTCAGGAGAGAATGGTCTCTGCAGCTTGGAAGGATACCCAGAGGAAAAAAAATTGCCAAGATGTAGCATAGGTTGAAGGGCAGAAAGTAACAGAAGAGTAAGAAAAAAGTGGCATTTTAAGCTAGGGGTGACAAGCGAGTGAAATCCGGTTTGAAGGATCCAGCTAGAGCAGATGCTCCAACTTATGGTACATGATTGAAAGAAACGGAGGAAATAGTATATGATTTGACCTTCCATGTTTCAGCACAAGAAAAAGTGAATGATAGTTCTTCAGCCCTCTTCAGTGATGTTAAATCTATAAACATTCCTTGTCTCCAGTGTCTGTGGAATACAATCACCCACAGCTTGAACTTGATATTATTCTGAAATGAAAATGTTTAATAATTTTAAATTTCTGAAGCTGATTTACACATACTCCTGAGAAAATTACAACAATTTAAGAGTAGTGATAAGCAAATACATAATAATTAACTACACAATTCTTTAATTATAATTTATTTGTTTAAAAATACAAAAGTAATTTATAGCTTAAAAAATAGACTTTTGACTCCCTTTTAGATAATAATAATAGGATTTAAGAATGGGTTGAAAATACTAATAGTACATTTTTACAAGTTAGATAGTATACCTGGAACTACTTCTAATGCATTTGTGTTGGCCACGCTAGATAAGATTGCTTTTGGTCTTTATAAAATTTTTAAAAATTGAGCTACAAGCTAGACAGGAACCATCAGCTACAAAAATCCCAGATTTTTTTAATGGAGTGCTGAAAGCCTAATTGTTTTTGTATTTCATCTTAACTTAGTGCACCGAAGTGTCACCACAGAGCTGGGCCAAATTTTTTCTCAGAAACTCAACCAAAAGTTGGTAAGAGGCTATTCCCAATAGAATGTCTTTGTACACAATCGTGTTCATCACGACCCACCCCCAACAACCATTCTAAGTTTCCTTGCAATGCCTAGGGGAGTGTATGAGCCTTTTACCCTTCCTTGATGATTAGCACACCAAAGATATTAGAGATCCAAAGGGAGGTGAGTTCCTCAGAAGAAAACCCATCATGGGAAGAACACCCCCTGTGCAGTACGTTGCAGGATTCCAGCAGCTGGGCCACCCGGAGGAGGTCATGGAAGGGACACAAATGCTGCAGCTGGACCACAGCTGTGACAGAGACGATGGGAAGGGTCATTACAGTGTGGTAAGTAATCCAGCAGCAGGGACTGGTACTGAAGTACCACATAACTCGCATATATACCGTTACAAATTTCAGTTACAGTTTTCAGTGTCCTGTTAATGTCAAGATGTTACAAATACGAATTAAAACATCTTAATTCTTCTATAATTAAAATGCCAATTTCTACCGGTGCAGAAAGTGTTTCATTGCTTGTAGCCAGATATCCATAGCAGGTCTGTATTCCTCTGAGTCCTTTTGGGGCTCAAACACTGCTTCTATTCTCCTTAGCTTCTTTAGTTGTTCTTTGTCAGTCCACAATCCTATAAACAGAAAATTGATTCTCCAGCTCAACTGCAAATATGTTATTTTTCAGTTGTTTTAATCTATTTCCAAGAGATCCAAAGCAGAAACACAGTAAAAAATCATGACAGCTTTTCTTTACTCAACCAACAACTTTCCCAGAGGGAAGCATATTCTTAACATTGTGAAAATCCTTTCCAATAGGATCCACTTGTTTGGAATCCTGACAACACATCTGCTTAACTGGGCTGGTTTCCAAGGAACAGCTCTGGTACACTGAAGTTCCCTTAGGTTTCATCCACAAAGTGCTTTTGGCTGCAGGTCCTTCTCAATGAAGAAGAGCAACAAAAGCAACATTTAGCTGCTTTCTTACTGTCTCTAAAATTGTATAAATAGCAGAAAACAGCTGGTGTTACAGATTCAGATTAATTTATGTTATTAAATCATGCTTGCCTGTCAAGGGCCCCAGCTTTCCTACACTTTTAGTTGCTAAGTCTTACCCAAGCATACAGTTTTTATCTTCCATTTGTGTTATTTACGTATCAAAGCAATTTAATGAAAATATATTTTGTAGATGCATATTCAGCAAAACCATTGACAGTTTTAGTTTTAAGTCTGGTTAATGATATAAAACAATTCTGTGTGAGCAGAGCTGTTTTTTCTTTTAATAGTTTATTTTGTCAATGTTTATTTTCTGTTTCCATTTCTGTGAAAACCTTAAAGGATAAAGGCTGAGCTCACAGATAACAGGACACAGGTTCAGCAGCAGTGACACGGCTGCAGGTAAGTGCAGTGGCTCCCTTGCCATGTGGTCCACCCCCACCCAGCACAAACATGGGAATGGAAATGGAAAGCCTGGGTCAAGAAAGAGGAGGCAGCAAAGACAGGGTTCACCTTTTTCTTCTCCAGCAGTACATCTAATTGTACTGTACAGAGATTCCCACAAAAATCCTTTGGGGAGTTTTGACAGTTATTTGAAGTTATACCCTTTGTTGATCTGATTTTTTTTCTCTTTGTATTACAAACATACATTATAAAGGGAAAAACAAAAGCCATTTTAATGTCTACATACCTGAAGCAAGGCCTGCTAGAAAAGCAGCACCAAGACTAGACATATCTGCATTTGCAGGTTTCTCTATTTTCTTATTGATTAAATCTGAAGTCATCTGCATAACAAAACTATTATTACTGACACCTCCATCAGCTCTATAGGGAGAAGGGAAGAAGTAGTTAGAAAAATGTGTTAAGTTCAAATACTTATTGCTGGCACTTCAGAAAACAACTTTTGGTGTTTCACACCCATGCATAAATCTTCCTGTCACTCATGCACAAATGCATTTCCACTTTGAGGGTAAATTTAGAGGCCAGAACAAAGTGCCAAGAAAAAAAAGAATGTTTAAACTGGGGGAGGAATGGTAGACAGACAGGGACACAGAACACTACCAAAAGATCTGAAAGCTTCCTCTTTTAAAACCATACATCATCCTGGCTGAATGTTAGGGTTTGTAACATAGTTACCACCACAATAGGACAATAGTCATAAACAAACCCTTTCAGGTGTTCTCAGATCTGGAAAAGTACCCCTTTCCTTACTACCAAATCTTTGTACCAGTCAGCTAAAATGCCTTCACAGTTGTTTCTTTTAATTAGGAAGTTCAGAATGAGGCTTCCATCTATCTATTTCCCTAATTACATCATGGTGGAGACCAATTTAATGAAGAAAACTAGAACTTATCAATGCTGATCTTTAATCATCTGAGAATGCAAAGTAATCACACTTGCAAACAAAAATAAGTGTAACAAAAGGCAATCTTTGAAGAGTCATAGATTGGTTCATTATGCTCTTGGACTCCTATATGAACCAGGTATGGAGCTGTTGCTCTATCAAATGGGGTGCAGCAAAGACCTCTACTGTTTATTGCTACAGAAAGTGTTGGGTAATAAAACTTACTAATTGCTTAAAAATCTTCAAATATACCATGTGAAATCTTCCATACTATTAAAATATTAACATTTCCAAACACTCAGTTTTCCAGTTAGCTAAATTTGGCTGCTAGATACTTTGAAGAGTCAATCTGTACATCTGCTAGTTCCAAGTTCCCTTGCACCATTTGACCAGGGCTGTGCTATCTAACAGAACAAGTAAATAGGTAACATTCCAGGACTCCAGGGACCACCAGGATCATCCCTGTAAAGGCTCTTGAAGACTGTTACAACACAGAACATGTGGACTAAAAGCCGAGGGTTCTTTCTCTATGCTTTCCTTGATGGGTTGAGACCAGCAAAGAGAAGTAATAGGAAAGCAGAGGACTAATGAAAACAACAATTTGGTAGGAGCTTGTAAGAGCCAGAGATCGGGAAGGAACGAGGGATACAGGACAACAGCTAAAAAGGAAATGAAAGTATTTAAGGGATAAAAGCAACAACAAAAATTCCAAAGTAATTGACAGATACTGAAGATGTGCAGACAAAAGGATGGGAGAACAGTTTACAATTCATCTGCAAACCCCATGGAATTTATCTCATTATCTTCTAATGCTTAACCCACAAGTCGAATTGCTACTGATGCTAGTTAACTCTTCCAGTCACTATATGAAACAGCAATTTTATATCAATGAACGAAGAAGAACATGATCATACAATTTAAAGTTTACATCACAACATAAATGGGATAAAAATTCTAACGTTCCCTAGGCTGTACTTCCACACTTCCCAGTTTTCAGTTCACACTTTTAATGCGACTTCTCAGATTTTGGATGCAATTTTCTATGTAAAAAAGTTCCCTAAGTAATCAAAAATTCTGATACTTTTCATCTTCATTAAACCCCCAAATCTGTCTGTTTCTTCACCTTTGCCTACTCTGTTCCAGTACGTGGTGGAAAACAGAAACTTTTACCTTCCCCCACGCTGTACTCTCACTTTTCCTCCACTAGTCAAGAATGATTTCTGTCTGTGTGCCTGCCCGTGTTCCTCCCTTTGCAGAGGCACAGGAGGGACAGGAATGCTCGCCTCTGTTCTGACCACAGTGCCATGCTGACCCCTGGCTGCCCGAAGGAGCAATTCTGTTGGAGAGCTTTCTGAGCCTCAAAGGGCTGGAGGCTCTGATAGATGGCGTGTTCAAAGGAAGCACCTACTGAAATGTGAAACAGTCTGCCAGCGATGTGTAATTCAGTTACATTTCCCTCAAGTGTTGTGAAAACATATTCACACTTACCTCATGAAATTTTATCTCTTCTTCGAGGATTAAGGCAAAACTAATGTGTTAACAACAGAATTGTAAAAATATTCTCTCTCTTTCTCTCACAGATAGAACCAGTTTTAACTGATGTCTTCAAAAATCATCTGTGAAAGACTTGGCACAAAAAAAGTCAGAATGAAAGAATGATGCCAAAGGGTAGAATGACCTTTGGGGTAGGCGTTGCTATATGCACACTAGTGGTACCTAAAAACGTGCATTTGCCTTCTTTTTAATTATTGTCTTAATAGTTAGCAAGTCATTACTCACCTACTGACAACCACCAATGCCAATAAGTGTGGGGAGATTCAACTGCTGCCTAAGCTACATTAACGTTTGACTTGGGAATCATCTATTTCTCACCAACAGAATTTTATAGTAACATAAAGTGCATAATAAAGTTCACACCTATTTAAAATCAACATCAGTTACACAGAACTCACCGAATAGTTCGAAGAGGAATGTGCACCTTCTTCACAATGATATCATAAAGCAGTTTGTTTCTTTAAAAAAATATTTAGTTGAATTAAGCATTATGTATTCCATAAAGTGTTTTCAGTATCTACACAGTCAGAAAATAAAATACAAGGTCTCAGTTCTGTCAGAACTACTGCAATAGCTAAGAAGTTTCTAGAATGCATAAATAAAAAACCAAACCCACTGAAAGTGGTCTTTGGTCTTTGTCTTTATTACAAAGGTACAAGAATGGCTAAATCACGACCCATTTTACAGCAAGCCACTGTGGAAGGTTCATCCTTCCCACTGAAAATTTCTGATAGGTTTCTATGGAGCAGACGCAATCGTTGATGTAACAAGTGGCTTAGAGCAAGGAAAGTAGGCCAGACTGTTAATTGGAGTTTATCCAGCTGTTATTTAAGGGAAATATTTGAAGCCTTCAAGTCTGACTTGTTCTGAAACATTTCATTTCATGGAAGAAAATCTAAACACAAAGAACCTCTATTCTTTTCTAGTTATTTGTGTGATTCTTGGGGAGTCCTGTGTAGGGCCAGAAGTTGGACTCTGTGATCCTGACGGGTCTCTTCCAACTCAGTATGTCCTATATATAATATAGAACAATATATACTGTATATATAACATAAAACTTCCAGTTTCAGGGGTGCTTTAAACACAGCTGGAGTGGGCTACAGTTTCTGACAAAACACTGTCATGAGAGTAATGACAAACTTTAAACAGAAAACATTTTTAGAACACACAGAAAACAACATAATTTAAGAACCTCTGCATGATTACTTAATAGCAAAAACTCTGACCTGGCAAATACATATAAGTGTAATTGTAAAGTGTTAAGAAAAAAAGGAAATAGCTGGAACTCCTTTACACCACAACAGTAACGGGTCACTACAATCTATATTTTACAAACTGCAGAACTCCATGCATCCATTTAAGACTGCTGATCTAAATAAAAGCAAGCATAAGAAAATATAAGCCAGAAAGTTAAGCAAACAGTACCTGAAAGCTACAGATTCCAATACAGCTCGTATGAGATGGTTTCTGGTAGTGGAAGGCTTCAGCCCCATGAAAGAGGCACATAAATATGGGTCATCCACAGAAGCCTGCAGAAAAGATGTCACCATGAGTTCAGTGAATTGTATCTGTAAAGCTTTTGAGAAAGGAGTCAAAGAGTAAGAAAAAAAAATAACTTACGACAATTACAGGCAGCATAGTGAGAGAAGAAAATCGAAAACAACATGTAAGAGGAATATAGTGTTATTGTAGCTAACTCAGAGAACAGTTTAAATAGCTCCTTTCAACAGCAAAAGGTTTAAGTGACTTATTCCAAATCTGACATACTAAGACTAATCCATATGATTTCTCTTCAAAATATACAGTGTACACTTGAAGTGTTAAGGACACACCAATATTGCTGTTCTCCAACAAAATTTCACATATACCCCTTCCTGAACTACTGAAAGAAAGATGAATTGGCTTTTAAAAGTACCACTGAAAAGGATAATACTTTTTACTAATGTATACTACAGCCTGTTATCAGTGACACTGATAAACACAGTCCACCTCAAATTCTAAGTTGTCTTGTTTTCACAGAACCAGAGGATTAATTTATGAATCTGTTTCCACCCCTCCACACCTCTGATGAACTTTATCACAAAATATAATTTTGCTGATGAGTATCTGGTTTGTGCCAATGTTAAATCTTGCTTTTGCCATAGGCAGTAAATTTTCAACTGAAATAATTGTTTTCAGTTGTATTGTGCCAAGCATCAATTATGACAACGCTTACCAGAAGTTTGAATTTCATGCTTATAAAATACACACAGACAGATTTATAAAGTTAAGAAATTGCTATCATGTGCTAAAACACCCTAAAGCAACAGTCACACAGCCAGAAAGAAAACTGGCATTTTGAGAAATTCCTAAATAGAAGAAACTTTTGCATTAAAAGAAAATATTCTCTTTGTTTCCACACAGAAGCACCCTTACCACTCCAAGAATGGAGCCACTAGTCCAGCTCAGTAGTACAATAAGGATTCCACAGCTTCCAAGCTTACAGATTTTCATGTACAAGATAGTAAACTAAAAAGCATAGATAAGGGTGTCTAGAAAGAATCAATCATTAAAAAAAAAAAAAAAAGAAGAAAGTAGCATGCACATCCATGCACACAGCCCAGTGAAGAGCCCTACATTTTTATCGTTACTATTAACCACAGCAATTGAAGCCCAGAAACCTGTTTCTAGCAGAATGAGGAAAAGGAAAAAAAATCATTAATGCAAATATTCACTCCATTTCAAATACAATTTCACAATGATGTCTCTCTCTGTGTACTGCACTACAGCAGTAGAATCCATCAAGAAAAATACTTGCTCTTATTGCCTTATTATGCATGAGTAGGGAAACATTTTACTTTGGGTAGGAGATGACTACATGAGCTTCCTAAGAGCCCTCCCTAATGGCTGTCATTCTGGGGGCCGAGATTCTCTTCTATTCCAATAGAATCAGTTTGTGTTAGCATCCAGCCACGTGGAGCTACACACACATTAGAGGCCCAGAAGTGTTCAGCTCTGCTCGTGCCCCTTTTCATCCCATGTAATCTCCTCTGTTTCTAAACTGACACACATTCTGTCACTGAGTCTACTCACTAAGCACAGTCCACTGCAATAGGCAGGGGTTTTAAAAAGCAAAGAAACCCACACTGTTGGATACTATTAGTGGCTACTAGATGTCACAGTTAAAGAGAAACCCATTCAGTTTTCTAGGTATAGTTTCTAAATGTGGACTGAGAATGCCAAAATTAGGGAAAAAGAGACTGAATCAGTGTTAATCAGGAAGCCAGCTGGGGTTCCTTATGGAGACAGTGCCAAGAAAGCAAGGGAGAGAAAAATGCACAAAGCGAAACAAAAACATACACACAAAAACGAAATTTTGACAATATCTCTACAACTTGAACATTAACAGAAATAAAGATTCAGAAAATATTGAGACTAGCATTTGTCTGCCTCAGGATTCCTGTCTGCAAATACTGGAATTTAACTTGGCTCCACACTTGCTTGTTCCTAGCCCAGTTAGTCACAGTAAGTGCTGAATGGAGGCACCTCAGCACAATCAAGCTCTACACCTCCAGGGCCCAGGGAAACTGCTGAGAGCAGGGAAGTGGACAACCTGGAGAAGAGATGAAATTCCTCTTGGCTTTGTTCCATTAGTGTACAGGATTGACACAAAAGGAAGGTTAAAGATGCTGAGTTTCTTCAGAAAAAAACACTAGTCATGGGAATGATCAAAATGAGTATGGTAAACAAATGAAGATTTAAAAACCCTCAGAAAACTTTTAGAAGCACACGGAGAGATGAGCTGGTATACATTCAAACCAATTAATTACTGAGGCTTCTGAGTGATGTCTATCATGCCAAGTTTGATCATTTCCAGGAGAAGTGTCTAGACAATATCTTTGTTTTTCGTAACTGGACTTCCAATCTTGCTGAGACTGAAGTTCTTGCAAATATTCTGATAAATTGCAACATACATCTTGAAAAAAGGCAGAATAAAGTGAACTATTTTAGAACAGTGCTCAGAAGTATTGTCTCAGAATGCTCTGCAGGAGGCAGCAAAGCCATGGCATTGGTTTCTGTCTCTGCAAGCACTGCGTGTGTTACTGGGGGCAAAGAATTTAGTTTATCTGTCCTCTACTAATTTTCCTATTTGGTAGGGTTTTTCTCAAGTGTGGGATGGGGTTTAAGCATTCTGATATGATAAGGGTCTTCATACATTGTGCTGAGTGACAGACAGTAAGAACCTGAGTAGTACAGAATAAATACTGTGATAGGATGTAAATTATTACATTTAAACATGTACAATTGAAATTTTAATTGGGTTATCAAAAGTATATTTTTGATTATATTAATAATAATTTTACCTGAAAACCTGGAATGAAACAAACGCCTTGAGAATCAAGAATACTCTGAGCCATTTTGGCTGTTTCATCCACACTGGTGAAAAGATCTGTAAGGATGCACAAATTGTATGCTTTTATTATAATGACTTTAATTCCTTTGCTTTGTCTTGCTAAGAGACAAAAACCTAGAGTTCAACTACTGCCTTTTGTAATATTCTCATACTACATGTTCTAAGGGAAATAATCACTTCTCTATTTCATGTCCACCAGAGATATTAAAAACCCATTCAATTCTTGCACCAACACCAATCTTCGTCATTTTAACTAATAGTGTCCTCATGGGGCCACGTACGTTTTGACAGAAGACCAGAGGTCTTCTGCACATGAGAGTTATTTCTTTTTCTTGTCTAAAAAAGTGAATTCTCCTATTAAAGGTAAATTAAGTTAATCCAGCTCAAATTACCTTTGAAAAACCCATCTTGGTAACTTACCAGGAGTTTCAATTTACCTTTCTAACCTTCATGAATTTATTTAAAAACTTTGGATTCTACTGTGCTCAGACTAATAAACCCAAATCACATCTTTGCCTTCTTATTGTTTTTGCTAGTACTGAATTATATATATAGTAGCTCTACACTAGGACAGGAAATTTAAAAAATTGACTTCATGTTGAAATTCCACATACTATTTCTTCAAAATTCTTAGAAGTGATATGATCCCACTAAAAGAAAGTCCATTAAACTAAGTTTGCCTTGCTGCAGAAATTCCTGTTTCCAAAACTTTACCACTATTATGTCTCATCATCATCCATGCTGAGCCTCACCACCTTTACTGAGGCCATTTAGCTTACCTTGTGTTTTGGCCCAATTCCTTCTGTAGAGCAAAAATTTTACCATTCTCTAAAGCTGATAAAAGTGTCTGAACTCTGTTTCTCTGCAATAGTATTTTCAGAAAATAAAGGTGTCACTTGTTCCAGAGTTTAAAGCAGCATGCCTTTTTTTCATCTCACTCCAAAACTTCCCTTTTGTTTTTCCCCTGTGGTAACAACTGTAGGTCATGACCATTTTACAGCAGACTAGCTAAAAATCCTTCATATTTGTACATATATCAATAAAATCCATTTTAAGTATGGATAAGTTTGATATGAATTAGTATCCATTTTAATTACTCATCTGAAGGAGCAAGCTTATAAATGTACCACTGACAGCTGAGTCTACAGCACTGCACTGTGTACTGAATTATTCCCTCAAGAGTCTCACAGCTGTAACTCTAGGCTTAGTCAAATGTTGAATGAGGACCTGAGGACCAAGATGAGTCATATTTAACCCTTACGGGCACATACCAGAGAACATAAATGCACATATACACCAAAAGCTGACAGCTTCAAGAAATGTGGAATTTTGTGGTGAGCTACACTTCAAGAAAACCTTTGCCAGACAATTCTTTTTTTCATCTTAATAAAAATGTACTAAATTTCTAAGTAAGCCAAGTAGATTTCTAATTAGAATACTCAGTTGTCCTATACACAATCGGTGGTTTTGAACAGCAGCTACTACAGAGCTAGTATTTTCCCAGTCTTTCATTAAACTGGAATGCAAAACCTTTCATTACATAATAATACCAGCCAACAGACACATTACTTCTGTGTGAAGGAACACTGACAGCACCATTACTTGAGAGTCCTCCACCTTATTTTCACATAAATCCAGCCCGTAATTAACTCTGAGATGTGTAGCTGGAGACCTCTCAAAAGCATTGCAGCCAGTGCTTATGTTGTGCTCAAGAGAAAGCCAGGGAGGAGTAAAATGTTTCAGGAAAACGAAAGCCTCCATAGGTAGGAGTCTCTGAGGCAGAGACTGAAGAGGAGATGATTGTACAAACCAAACTCCCTGCAGCAAACACATTCATCACAGAACATACTAATAAGGCACTACATTTCTACTGTCCAAAATAATAATCAAACCAAGGCCAGTAACATAACTATGAACCCATAAAAAAAGTATCTTAGGCAGTTATATATTTTACCCTCTATATAATTAAAGAACTTACCTATATCCTGAGCCCACTTGATGGCAGTGCCGATGTCGGATATAGCACCTTCAGTTAAGTAAACAACTTCTTTCCCAATCTTCCAACCAATCAGTGGATAAAGACCTTCATTATTTTCCATGAAAGAAAACCACTTAGTTAAATTACATGTTTCCAGAAAAACATGTACAAGCATTCCCCACAATAAGCCCCAAAAAACCCCAACAAAATTATTCAATTCCCTTGCAGAACTGAAGCTAAAAAAACCAGAGTTACCAATAGAGGTTAAGTATATTGTTTGAAGGTTTAGTGATGGGATTACAAGAGACTTGACCAACAGATTGTTAGACCAAAGTCAACCTAAAAACAAAAAAAAATCACTATCAAATTACATGAAAGCCCCTTTTAAACTGAATAGCTATTGGCACTTACTTTTATTTCCCTTATGATAAGAGACTCTGCATACCTAAAAATTTACCAGTGTTTTCCTATTTAAGTCCATCCCACTTTCCCCAAGGGATTCTAAAGTCAGATTTCCCTCCCCCTCCCAAAAAACCATAAAATGTGAAGGCTGGGCTTTCAGATGGGAAACACAAACATTGAAACAGATATATACAAACAAAAAAAGCAACACAAACTTAGAGCATGTGTCTTTTTCACAGGAGAAGATGAAAGTGATACACTTTTAAATCCCTTTTTTAATATGCAATGCTTCCTCACAGAAGGCAAAAAAGAAAACAAGTTTTACCAGGTAGAACTACGGTGAACATAAACACCTCATTTGGTGTCTGTAGGAGTAAGAATATTGCACGGGGGTCCTGCAGAGCACTGCTTTTAACACTAAAACAAAAAGACTTGGTGATGCAGCTGAACAGTAGATGTCCTCTGGCACTGCAGCTGCACAAGGGGCTTTCCAGGTGGTTCGTTAAGAACCCAAGCATTCAGCAGCCACTGCACAACTTCACCCAGCCAAGCACGGTAACTGCAGGAGTGAAGAAATCACCCAGATTTTATGGGACCCTGCTCAGGACTCAGAGGTAACACAACAAAGGTAAACAAGTCCCAGTTTACCTTTAGGAGGACCAGAAAAGCATCAGAAGAATCTGGGGATTCTCTCTGCTTTCTCAAAGTGACTTGGCTGATATATGTGTTCCTCACAGAACCATCTCCAATTTGCTTGCCTGTGTCCAAGAGAGTTGCATGGTAGTACTAGCGTAGTTCCAGAAATTTGGTTAGTGCTGGAGGCACTCTGGTGCTTACAACATAAACCAAGGAGCAGCACCTATTTAGATTACAGTTTGTATTTACCTCTTGAAAGGGAAAAAGTGATTTACATATCTCCAGATCATCAGTGCGGGTGCCTTACAATCTTTATTTTTCACCAAAGATAAAGCCACAAAGAAAAAAGACAAAAAAAATTGAGCCAAAAGTCCTAAAGAAAGGCAGCTAATTAGGGACAGAGAAGTCCATCCATCAGATGGCCTTCCTGGAGATGCTTTCACCAGAGCCTTCAGTAGTGTAAGATAATACTGCCTCTAGGAAAGGATCCACATGACACTTGGCATGATCAGAGTTACCGAGGACTATGAGACTGCCAGAGTGACAGATTTTATATCTACACAACATGACTCCATCATGGCATTCTGAGAAGTGCTGTTCTTCAAGGAACTACTTTCTTTTTTTTTTTAAGCTGTCACATATAGGAGCTAAATGTAGACCAGAAACTAGATCAACAGCAAATGAATAGCTTGCATAGAGATGCACAGGGATTCATCTTGCAGTCTTAACTACATATGTCAGCTTTAAAGATTGAACGTACTACATTTCATGCCCAGGGCACTGAGCAAGCCAGGCACTTAACCTGTCCTACTAACCATACCCCAAAGACAGAAGGAAAATCACTGCAGCAAAAGAAACAGCCTAAAGATGTAAAAGTTTCACAGCACTGCCCTAGAAGATTTTAACTCCTATCAGATCACAATAGCTGAGTATTTTCTCAAAACAAAACAGAATGGAAAAACCTTACAGCATGAATTTTGGTCTTACATTTCCACAGAATGTATATGTATGGTTTCCTAAAGACATGATTAATTAGCCTAAAAATCATTTGCATTCATAGGAAATTCAATATCTATGCTATTCAGTTCTGGCACATCTCATGTATTTGCCAAGATCCTTCAAGACATGAGCTGGTAAAAGTCTCCTTAGCACACGGCTGTCCTTCTTCCTAGCCCCACCCATCCCACTTTAAGTTGTAGACTTCCCATAATTAGTAACTCTTTAAAAATATGACAGCACTCGCAAGCTAGTTTTCTACAGCTCAAGACAGAAGGAAAAGCATAGTACTATTTCACTCCTTTGTGTACCCTCATCAGTCACAGCTATCAAGCTGAAAGAGTAAAATACTCTAAAACCAGAACTTGACTATCTTACTTTTCTGTGATGCAAAGAGATGCTCTCCAGTATTCACATTCCAGAAACCACCTGTTCCCATTGTCAGTTTAACATCTCCTGGCTGGAAGCAGCATTCTCCAAACATAGCTGCCTGCTGATCAGCTACCTGTCAGACCAACAAAAACAACGGGACAAGTCAGCTATCAACCACCAACCCAAAATGCTGTTGGGTTTTAAATTATCACAGCAAATGGTTCAGAGTTCCGAATACAAATCACCATTCAGAAAGGAACTGAGCATTAAGAAATCGCATATGAATCCCCTCTGAAGTATTTGCAGGCCATTCCAACAGTCAGACTTATCACTAGCGTCAAATTACACCAAGCTTGGACACAACAGGAATGTCTGCAGCCTTGCTTGCAACACTGAAAAATATTATGGAAACAAAAGAAATATTTAATGTTTTAATATTTGACTAGGATAAACGGGGCATTTGCAATCCCAGGGAGCACAACAGAGTAGCTTGGCTTGAATTCCTCTTTTTCAAATAGGAAGTTGAAGTTTTGAGGTCTTGCCTTCTTTTTCCCTTGATCCTTGTCCTCTACCAAATAATTCCATGCTCAATTTTCCAGCAATGATAATGGTTACTAAATGTATTCACTTATGTTTTTACCTTGGTAAAACAGTAAAATTTACAGATACATTGAGTCTACAGTTCTTTAAAAATAGCAGGAGAAATTCAAATTAGCTAGGTGACAGCTTTTTCACTTAGCTTAATTCAAGCAGATTTTGCTGCAAGTCGTAACTTTAGAAAACTAATGGTTTTTTCTTATGCAAATTCTAACTATTGAGGTAAGAACATGTTACCACTTATTTTTAGTGAAAGGAAAAAAAAAGGAAAGCGAAAAGGTACAAGTGGATCTACTAACAAATGGTCTTACATTTGTGCAGAGTCTTACTGAAGTCAAGCCAGAATGGACTCTGTTACACAACTTTGTACAGAACAACTGATTTTAAGCCAGAGACACACTTTACCAGAGCTCAGTGTCCTACATTCAGTGCTTAACCATTTGGTCACCCAGCCTTAATGGGCCTCAACCTCTAGAAATACCTTCCTGTTCCTCTCCTCCTCTTTTTCCCCCTAAGAGCATAAACTGAGTTTTTGGAGAAAAATTCAACAACCAATTCTACTGTAGTTAAGCCATAGAGAAGGAGTAGAGAACACTTAAGCAAGTACTAAATCAAAGCCAGATAACTGGAGTATAGGTACAAATATACAGATTTAAGTAAGGAAATATTTTTACTCACCATTGCCATTATTGGAATAGGTACCCCAAATATTTCAGGGTCAGTTGATCCAAAGTTGAAGCTTAAAACAAATGTTATGAAGAAACATCACAATACTAAATTGAAATCTAGGTACATAAGGCCTGGGTCTGCATCACATATGAAAGGTGATGCTACTGATTTATTTTAAAGAAAACATTAAAATGACCACTTTAAGAAAAACTGATAGTAAAAGTTTTGGACTTCATATATTTCTACACAGAGTATAACTGCATATGCAAATAATTTTGTGTACCTGCATATTACTTGGCCTTACTTGCAGATTATGTAGTATTTTTATAAAGGCAATTAATTAAACAGCTATCATATTCTCTTAATTATGACTTCATAGTTACCTTGTGTCTTTCACTGGTGGATAAATAGACATTGGAATAGAAAGCAGATTACACAAAGTGGGGCTCCAACATTTCTGAAATGAAATGGAGAAAGTAAAAATGTCAGCAATCCTCCCAGAAGCACAATAAATAGCAACAACATTTTTCCAGCAGAGCACATACCGCAAAGGGCTCAAAAATGCCTGTAGAACTGGCATTTGAATAATCTGTAGCATACACAGAACCTACCATGAAAAAAACAGAACAAAGTAAGACTTTTAGATATCCAAACATTGAAGAGTTTCCTTTAAACATCTCATTGGTGCCCATAAAATATAAACTGAGTGTGTATGAGCAAAATCACAGTGATACCATGAGCACAGAGACTTCACCTGCCGCTTACCATAATGAGCACTAATTACCCTATTTCCCCTCAGGAACCTGGCTGGAAGAGCCAACACGCCCCACACCTCTCAGTCATAATCTGATTCCTCAGGCATTAGCCCTCAGGACAGAAACTTGTAATTCTTCCACATTTGTAACAGTTCTTTGGCTTTTTGGTTTCATGGGTACTTTTCTTCAATCAACACCAATTAGTTCTGTTAGTTCTCTTTAAATCTTATATTTTCAAAAGGCAGATTACACTGAATAATTATTTCCCTTCCAGGCAGGGCCAAATTAATATTTAATTCAGAAGTTGGGGGGTTTTTGGTTGGTTGGTTTTGGGTTTTTGTTTTTTACAGTAAATGCATTACAATATTTATCAATTATAAAAAGGCACAAATATAAAAAAAAAAGTATTTGAATTCTATGATATATAAATGACAAGTCATGAACATTATTTCTTAGATTCCAATGCATGTTACTGCTATTTAAGAAGAATTGTAACATTCACCTTTAGTCAATCTATACAGTAACCATGTGTCAACTGTTCCAAAGCAGCAGTTGGCTTTTCTGGCAGCTTCTTCAGCCTAGGAAAAAAATACATTAAAAAAAGTATTTAAAACTGGGTACAATAAAGAGAAACATATTTCCTGATTCCTTTTATCATTTTTCATGGTTAATGAGAATGTCCTCAGAAAATAATTTTCTGGTTTATGATTCCTGTAAAGAGTTCAAAATTTTATTTTCCTTGGGATCTTATTCCCCTTTAAAATGGGACACTTGGGTTTCATCTAATTGCCACAAAGTGACAATGTTTACAACTACAGAATTCATAAACAGAACATACAAGCTAATTCTCTCAAAACATGACCTAATACATGGCTCTGTAATCAAGATCCATGACCTTCTGAGCTTCTTGGTTTGATAGTCACATATTTCAAGGTTCAGTGCCTGAAAAAGTGTGGGAGAATGTTCATCTCCCATGGAAAACTCAGCAGCTGCGTGACCTTCAATTCTATAATCCTTCAGATTCACATCTCATATTTTCAACAGGTCCAACCAAAATAGGCCAGTGAAAAATCATACTTGACCTTCTCAATAGTTAGCTTTGGTACAGGAAACACCAGTCAAAACTCAAAAGACTTTGGGTTTCCTTACACTGGGTAGAAAATGGATGGTAACAATTTTCTTTGGAGAATTACCATCATGAAAATATGGTTCCTAAAGTTATAAATACTATAGGAGGAAACAAGGAAAATGGTAAGGATTAAAACAATGACTATAGCAACAAATAGCTCAGGGCTCATTAGTCCATTAGATTATTCCAGCACAATTTATTTTATGTGTGGTTTCCAATTCACACTACAACAAAACACAAAGCAGATAATATGCAGTAATATTTGTGAAACTGCAAAACACTGGAGTAATGCAGAGTGGAAAGGTAGGAGTGCCCATTGAAAATAAAATTGTCATGCAAACAGCTTTAAAACAAAGTACAATTACTAATATATAATTATATCATTTGAAATAATGTGATTGATTATGTTTTTTTATGTATGAAGAAAGCTGTTTTACTACTACGTATTTCCAGAATCAGAGGAAAAAGCTCTGTGAATACCAGTCACTGTTTAGGTAGACAGGCTTTGAACATTAACACAGATAAAGTCTTTCTGGTTCTTCCGAGGAGAAGAACCACAAGACAAATCTGAAGCGATTACAGCCAAGTCACAGAGTCATGGAATGGTTTGGGTTGGAAGGGGCCTTAAAGACCACCTCCTTCCAACCCCCCCTGCCAGGGGCAGGGACACCTTTCCCTAGACCAGGTTGCTCAAAGCCTCATCCAACCAGGCCTTGAACACCTCCAGCTCACTCGCCATTATCATCACTTGAGAAAGCTGCTGTTGTTCCCTTCCCAGCTTACCTCATGTATGTTTTTAAAAACCCACGACAACTTCATAGAAGTTTGTTGTGTTGAAAAAGTAAGAAAACTTGGTGCCAAATATCGATCATTCCCAGTCAAGAAATGAAGCACTGTAAAAATAACATGGATTACCTGTTTCAAAAGAAAACAGTTACTTGGTTTTTAATCTCACCCTTTAAAGGCTTCTGATCAATTATCTCTAAAGGATGACAACATGGGTTAAAGCCGCTGATATAAGACCAGATTCAGAAAGCTAAAACTATTATAGAGAATCTGTGTCGGAATACGTAAGGATCTCTAAATTAACATACAGCCTTCCTGAAACACACAGCACAGGGACGGGCAGCTGCACTCAGCAAGTCTGTTTTTCCAAGTTCTGCTGGAACAATACACACATTGTTCTGCACTACCAAGACTGTGCTCACCCGTGTGAGTGCAGTACCTGATGTGGCTGACAGCATTACATACAGTTATTCCAGTGAAAGTTCTACAGCTGACAGGCTCAATCATGACTTAATAGATTTAGCAAAATCTAATCATTAATCAAAAGCCCTCATTTGCCATGAAAATGAAACCGCTCTAATATGTCCAAGGATTATCTATATTAGCACAGTTTTACCTTCAGCAGTAGTGACTTATTCCAGGAATCCACAAGTTCAGCACTTCTTATGTCTTGCCAACTTATGAAATTATGAAAGGGTTTCCCTGTCTTCCTGAAAAACAGTATTTGAACATTTCCCCTTTAAAACTACACAACACAGACTGCCCAAAAAATTCAACATAATTCACCACTTCCAATCAGGACAATTAATACTAAGTCAATTCCTAAAATAAGGCATATCCTCCTGGTGGATTAGAGGAATTACTAAATAGGCAAACAGACATCTGGAGTGTTAGACTTCTCACTAGAAATAAGATATGAATGTATTCATCTTCATCTTAAGAACAAAAAGGCCATACACTTACAAACTGTTCTGAACTGCTGCAAGGTGTGGTTGTGCAAACACAAGAGAACAAGAGTGACTGACATTTTTTACTTTCAGGTTGTGACCTGACCGAGTTCAACATTTCTAGTCTCTTCCCATCGAGTCCATGAACGTAAATGAATACAAATTCATTTGAAACAACACAATATGCATACTTGTGCCATGTAATGAAAGTTCCTCTCTGCGTGGAGATGCCAAGACCAGCAATTTGACTCATGTGAAGTCCTGCAGCTAAAAACCAAAAACAAATGACACAAAAAAAGAAAAAAGCATTTACTTGAAGAAACAAACAAAAATACAACTTCTCCAATATAATTATAAAATCTATGGCATACTTAGGAAAATAATAGTTTAAGAGAATATAAATCTCTACAGACTAACCAACAAAGTGGCTAGAGCAGTGAAATGTTAGAGAACTCTGAGTCAGACAACTGATTCCAAAGCAGATAAAAAAATCTATGCGTTTTCCAAAAGCAGTTTTGGCACACTGACCCTTTCTAAGCCTCCTGAAAGGCCTGTTGATACTTTACATGAATAATTCCAAAGATAGGCAGGCAGATTGCATAAGCCTATATAATCAATTAAAATGTGCGTTTCACATGGATGAATGTAAATGAAAGCACAAACAGAAGTACCTTTACAGACTTACAAACAGAATTTCCATAAAGAAATAAAACTAGATTGATCCTGTAGGCAGTAAAGAGATTAATGTCAATATGTCCTGATTTTTTACGTCACTTTGATAATGACGTCTCACTTTAAATCTTTCTTAAGCAACCTTTCAAAATTCCTAAGAACAAATTTGCTTAAACAATGTACCACTGAATGCAACAAAGTATACTTCAAAATCAGAAGTACAGTACATTTGTGTATACACCAACTTTGCTGTTAAACCTTACCTTCAAATAACTGTTACATATAGAACACTTTTTTCTAATATATAACTGTAAATATTTAACTATGTCCACAGCTATTTTCATAGCAGCTCTAGTCAGCTTGCTAAGTGCCTCCACGCATACTTCCAGAAGCAAAATCATATGAAAATACACATTAAGAAATTCCACTTAAAGGACAGACAACCTCTTCTGCCCCACTTGCTGTTACTCTGAGTGGCTCTCAGTGCAGTTACTTGAACAAATCACAGGTTAAGTATGTCTTGCTAATACATGTTCTCACGTTCACTTTCATGTGCAAAGTTACTCATTTGTGTGAGCATATCCTGTGGACTTTACACCCACCACTCTCTCAGGGACAATTTCACAGGAACGGGCACATCGTGTGCTGCCCAACTCTACCGTGTGTCTGCACCTTCCCTTGCACTGGTCCTGCAGGCAGTGCTATCAAGCCCTCAATCAGCTGAATATTAAACCAGTGCTTTCACAAGGCAACCTGCTCCACGTGCCCGCACAGGTGCTGCTGGTAGCAGGAGTGTATCGGAGGAGGACCTGGGAGTGGATGGCTCGAGAACAGCAGAGTTTCTTTTCCAGGCAAAGTCATACGAGTATTGCCACACTAAGGAAAAGCAGCACATGTTACTCCTCCCCATGTCCACAACCTGCACGCTCCCCCTGCTTTCCCTGTGTCAGCTGTAATGCTCTCTAGACACCTACATGAGTGAACATCCATTAAAAAGAAGAACAAACCAAAAGACAAAATGGTTATTTTTCAGCTAAGCTGCCTTTTAGATGGAGTGTCAGAGAAAGAGAGAGGGGTGGGACAGTGCAGCCAAAGTTTCCACCCTTGGGCAGTACTGAATTACCTCAGCTCATCCGCCTGCACACATGGAATCAGATGTTTAGCTCCGCAAGCCCTGCAAACCCAAGTGCAGCTATGCATTCCTTCTGCTTCCACACAGTCATTCCTGCCCCTGCTACCACACCCTCTCTTGCGCCAGCACAAACATTGGTGAAGCTCTGCTGGCGTTAAACAACAGGACAGCGATTTGACTCAGGAAGCTGCTCTGGACTTGAAACAACTGGGTAAAAAGGAGGGTGGGACTGCTTCTTTTGACAGCAGTATGAGGTCAAAAATGACTTACTGACAGTGCATGCAGCTTGGCCACAAGATAAGCTTCCCCTTTTAAAACCAGCTGAAAAGTCTTGTTTCCTGATTTGCCTCACAGAATGGGAGTGAGTGAAGGTCTTTGGGGGTTGAGGTGGCATTACTATTCTCATCACAGAACCATTGTGGCTGCTGAGAAAACAAAGCAAGAGTCCAAAATAATGAGCTTACACCTGGTGATGGTTATTTTCCTTGTTCCCTAAGAAGCCTTCCAAAGGAAGAGACAAGCAGTTTTGGCTTGACCCGGGCTTGGAGACAGAGCGATACCTGGAGATCAAACTGCAAGAGTGGCTGAATGGGAGAAACTTAAAGCACTGGATGAAAGAGTGTGATGTGCACACACAGACCAAGGAGGCTGGGGCACTGCAGGAAAGCTGGGGTGCAGCTGACAGGTTCACAGCATCAGCATGGCAACAAAGGTGATCCACACTGTATTGCAGAACGCTACATTAATGTGAAAGCTATGGGAGTTGGAGAGAGTACGAGCAAGGTTAGAGCAGCATCCAGAAAAGGGGGGGAAAAACCCACATCAGAAGTTTGGCAAAAAAGGGAGTTGTGTGCATTTAGTGTGTGATCTACCAGGAAATTTTAGGCTAATACAAATAGAAAAGAACAGTAATGCAGAAATGCAATGGAAAAAACTATTTGTAGTTGGAACAGGAAAAGTGGGAACATTAGGTTGTAACGGAGCAAGGACAACCCTGCAGCATCCTGTGCTCATCTCTCATACACCCACAGTCACACATACAAAGTGGCAGTCAAATAATGGGGCATTGGAAGGGGAACAAGCCTACTCTCTGTTCATATACAGAGGCATCAGGAGGAACTTGGACACGGGGGAAGGATGCATATACAAAAAGCTGGACCAACAAGGTGCTGTCACTGATTTGTAAATCAAATATTCACTGGTTCTACCTCGATCCTAATCTGGACCCCTGAAAGAAAAAAGTAATTCAAGTGCCCTATTTTACACAGTGACTGAATAGGCCTTAAACTATGTTGCAGACCCATGCTCAGTGATGAATTTTCAGTATTTTTTAAAAATAATCTTATTATCTAAGTAACCAACTTTACTGATTTTGATAAATAAAAAGTAATTTCTCAAACTTTAAGCCCTTACCTTGTACAGCCTCTTTTATTACACCAAGAAACTGACTCCACAGCACTTCAGGATCTAATTCAACCCATCCAGGACGAGGATAAAGTGATTCCACCTGTCCAGGAAACACAAACAGCGTTATTACGGTCCCTAGCTCACAGAAGCCAGGAATCTTGTGCAACTTTGTGCAAATAAATTTGCGGTTGCCTTTTTTTTTTTTTTTTTTGTTCTTAATTTTTTGAATCCCCTGTAAGACAAGAAACAACAGTGTAACTTTTAAGACACGGTTGAACATGGGTGCGTGATCTCTAGAAGACCTCAGGGAATAAAGAAGCCCAAACCTCCAGGAACTTGGGAGCCTGTAAAGCGCTTCCAGAGCTGCAAACTGGCAAGCAGGTGTCTCAGAGAGCCTTTTGGCGGCGCTGACCCGAGTCGCGATGGCTCAGGGCTCCTCACCAGCAGCAGGTCAGGGATCGCCCACCAGGGGGGCTGCCAGCGAGAGGAGCCCCTTCCACCTCGGAAACATACCAGCTTTTTCACACTTCTCCTCACTGCAAACTTTTCATTGCAATAGCTAACAGCAAAAAAAGTTAATTCTGGTGATTGCCTCCCGGAGATCCTAAAATCACGAGCCCTACAAACCAATCCGCTTGTTCACACGGCGCTGCTCCGTGACGGGACGCGTGTAAACGCCGAGACCCACGCCAGCCTCAGCTATGCCCCGCTAACAAAGGTGGGCTTGTTCCCAGCGGGATTAGCCGAGAAGCGGCTGAGGCGAAGGTGGCAGGGCCGGCGGGCGGCAGCGAACACGCGGGGAGCGCTGCGGCGGCACCTGCGGGCTCGGCGGGGCGCGTTCCCCTCGCCCGCCCGCGCAGCGGGACGAGCCGAGCGACCCCTCGGCTCCCGGGGCAGGCACGGCGGGCGCGTCCGGCCCCGCCCGCACTCACCTTCCTGCAGCCGGAGCCCCTGAGGGCGGCCGCGCCGTCGTAGACGTGGCACTTCACCACGGTGCTGCCCACATCCACCCCCAGCACGNAGGCGGCGCCCGCCGGCACCGGGCCGGGCAGGGCGGGCTCTGCAGGCCACGGCCCCGCCCGCCGCTCCCTCACACGGGGCGGGAACAGCGGGGCGGGGCGCCGTGCGGTCGGTGCGTGCAAACCCGCCACGGGCACGTACACGGGGTGTAGACACGCACCGATTGTTAAAGGGCTTTCCGAAAGGCGGAGCTGAGCCGCCGGGAACAGAGCCCGGCTCCGCCCCGGTAAACAACGAGCCGCGTTCGCTCCAGGACTTGCCACTGAAGGCAGCGAGCGTCAGCGGGCAAACGACACGTCACTGCACAAAGTCATCAGCGGCAGCAACTCTCCCGCGCCATCAGTGTGCTCCACACTGATTTAAAATTACTGCTGGAACAGAGTTAGTGACAGAAATGCTCCCGCATTGCCCTCAGGTGGGGTTGTGGTTTTGAAACAGAAAAAAACAGAAGTATTCTCAGTTAACCAATAAAATTCAGGACATGCGACCCCGAACTACTATCAGTAGAATTTAGTTATAATGCAATTTTAATTAGAAGAATTAAACAATTAGTTTAAACTCATTTAATTAGAGTAGAAAAAGCAAAGCAAATACACTGAAAATATTTTCCCCTTTGCACTTCTGGTTTGGCCCCTCTTATGAAAAACTCCACTATGAACAACAAAACAGTATTATGTGGGATAACAGTCTGACATTAAGGGATCCTTAAACCACGAATAGTAAGTACAAGGCAAGTCACATGAAGAGGCAGCTTCTCACCTCACATGGGCAGTTGCAGAGGTCACTGGGACAAAGGTTTGGATCACGGGGAAGTGAAGGCACATAGAAGAGAAAGCCAAGGAATGACTGCTTTATCTCTCCTCCCTAAGGAATTAAAAAGCCACAATCTCTTTATATTTTATATTCTATATAACTACACATGTTATATTCTCTTTGACTCTAAATAGACAAGTTAATACAGCTAATAGAAGTATGTCAGAGAAAAGGTATCAAGTACTTCATTATCTGATTAAGACTACTTTCCCTCAAACTATCTTATCAAAACAGCATAATAATAATTATTTAAAACTCCTGAAGAAAGTTCCCTCAATAAGATTCAACATGTGTGACTGTTATAAATGGCTAAAACCTCTCCAAATATTCAAAAACTAAGAAGCCTTAAGAAAAAGTGGGAAAATGCATCTGGACATCCTTTATGTTTTCACAGTATCAACAGGAGTGGGGCCTGTTTAACTGCAAGATTAAGCAAACTTCAAAAAGAAAATGGAGGTGCAGGTTACTTTCTTCTTTGAAAAGCTCTAAATGTAACAAATACCTACCCTTCTGATTGCATGGAAGTGACCATAAGCAGATTTCTTCTCACAGATCTTAAACTCTGTTCAATATGTTAACAAAGAACTTAGATGTGTATATGGTGAAAAACAATAACATGAACCAACTTGCAAAGTTGCAGTGCATACATAATCCCAGTTATTGGGGGCAAGTATTAAAATTGCTTAATGTATGAGAGCCTTATGAAACACAAATTTTATATTATTGTTCTGATTGTACCATGATAAAAGTAATGCAATGAAAGAGACAATGGGCTTTCAGATACGTAAAGCTTGTCCATACATGACTTAGCTGGCATTGGCATCTGTTGTTTTGTCATAAATAATACCATTCCCACACAGGCACTCTTCATCTATTGAAATCTCTGTCACCCTCAGAGAAAAATCCTATCACCAATACTCATAAAAACCCCAAGTTCATCTTAGCACAGACAAGAAACACCCAATTTGAAGTGAAAATGTATGGACACCTTCCTCTTCACTGTGCTGCAATGCTGATAACCAGCCTGTGTAACCTGTACCACCACCCTGAGCCCTCCTGTTTGAACAGAGCATGCAGGTGCCACCTCACTGCTCCCAAGGCAGAGGGCTGACACACCTGGGGGCACGTACCATGCGCTGCAGCAGCTGTGTCCTGTACTTCTCCATCTTCTTTGCTGAAATCCTCCGTTTCTTTGATCTCTGGAAAGCATGACTGGTCTTAACTTTTACTGGACTATCAAACCAAATGAAGAAGTGGAGGCACTCTAAGGACCTGGCCGATGCTGTAGCAAAGGAAAGAGTTATTAAGGAAAACCAATCAAATGGCAGAATATCAGGGTCAAGAAGATCCTACATAGCTGTCAGGGACAGCAAAACCCCTACCAAGAGTAATTTATTTTGAATATTTGTAAGCAATGTTATCACACTCCGCACGTTTCAGTCAGCAAGAAATACACTTTAGAGGATGATGCCAAACAAGAGGGGTTTGACCCAGTTACCCAGGTTAAATGAGGTCTTGAGAGATGGGACTGATACAGATCCAGCAGACCTAATTGCCAGAAAGAAAACACTATCTTGAGACAGTCTGGACATTTTCTAGGACCAGATTATTAAATAAAATTTCCAAATTATTCATTAAACTGGATTTTGAATAGTTAACTTATTTTTTCTTTAACATAAAGGTATTCTCAGGTGCATTTCTGTTGTGTAACCGATACATAGAAACTTCTTCATTCACCCCAGGCTTCCAGTATGAATGAATCAAGCTTGTCACTGGCACTGCTAATAGAATTCCAGCTACTGAAATCTAGGAGAGCAAGACACAAAACTTGTAATGCAGAGGGCATTTTTTCTTTATCTTCTCTTCCTTAGCATCTGTTCTACTGCCTCATCAAACTGAGTTACCATTTTATGCATTTCCTTAGCTTGACCTTTTTAACAAGTTTTAACATTATGAAAGCATTGACCTCGGGGCTTTTAGTCCTTTTGCACTTAAATAAGAAAGAGCCCACTAATTTATGTCACTCCAGTGGCTGGTGCAACCTGCATGCATCATTAATTAAGCCTCGCCTGTAAAGTTAACAGACAGCCCAAAATGAAAGTGATGATCTTCAGGCATGTTGCTGCAATAAGTTACCACATGACCCTTTCTCAGCAGCTCCTCCTGAACTCCTGCCAGAATTTACCAGTCTCCTCAAAGACAACCGACAGAACCACACAAAGTGGTATCACTTAATATATCATGTTAAATATGTGGGTCTTTGGAGCTTTAGGCAGTCACAGAATGTTTCTTAAGCAGTTCCATTCTTGCTAAATCATCCCACTCTCACTCTACAAACTACCAACACAGCTGGTCTTGGGGCTCCACAATGAACTATCTGAAAAATAACATGGGAAAGAATTGCAATCAGAGCAATTCCTTGATATGCTTCATAATGTGGCAATTCAAACAGTTTGGCATGACCCAATGACAGCAAGTAATAAGAGACTGGTTAAGCCTGTATTTTTGATAGAGAATTGCACATCAAATCTGTGCCCAAGGCACAAGCAATCCTTCCTTTCTGCCAGCTCTGCAAAAGAAGTAACCTTTAACAGGAAATGAGGTGGACTTTAGGACAATCAAGTTTTAAACCAAGAATTTATCTACCAGAGCAAGTGAAGTGAAAATTGGTGTACCTACTCTGTTACTGTTTCATTATTTGCCCATTACTTTAATGCAGCCTAATATCTACATGCAATGTGTATTAACAAGATAATGTCCATCATCCTCTGGATGTCTCTTAAGGAATTATTCCTTACCTCAATTCACCCTGCCAAGTTTCAATGACTGACAAAGCACTTCAGCTGTTTAAAAGAAATAGGTCCTGGAAGAAACATCAGGAACTAATCAGGAACTAACAATAAATGTCACCTATCCCAAATTAGTACTAAATCTAAAGCATGGATAAGTTACTTATAAATAGATCACTTAGTTGCATTGGAATCCCAGCTCTTGCTTTGTCATGTACCCTCAACATGCTAAAAGATGACTTTGAATTTGTTACTTGCACAGAAATTACACTCCCCCCCTCCCTGACTCCCCCACCTTTGTCTTTCTTACAGGACTAGGCATGATCCTCAACTTCCATAAAGCACTGCTGATGCAGTGATGCTACTGACCAAGTTTTACCAGAAAAAAATAAGCTTGAATGAAAAATGCTCTCTGTCCTTGCAAATAATAGAATCATGTTTACTGTTTGCACTTGATGGCATTGCAACTCCTTCTGTTCTTTTGATATATATTGCCTTTCAAAGCAGAAATAGAACATTTGTAAATTATAAAAAAAATAAGAGCAAGCACCCCTGGAAAAATTGGCAGCAGTAAGGAACTGTTGTTGGAACCATGGATTCTTTTGTTAATAAACAACAGCTACTTACCTTATGAGATCCGATTCTTCAAAACATTTATCAGTTACAGTCTCAACATTCATGGGTCCTCATGCACCTGAATTTGAATTCTTTTGGCCAAGAGTGTGTATTCAGACTGCCCTTATGCCCTTGGTGTCACACTGTGTCCCCTTTTCCAGAGACAGAAAGAGAAGAACACAACTGTCTCTCAGTAGTAAGGAAGGCTGATTATGGAATACATATGGAGATCACATTGCAAATAAAAAGAATAAAAAATATCCTTATTGTAAGTAAACAATTCCTTAAGATTACTCACTCTCAGGGGTCATCTACATAGCTCAGATCAACTAAATTAAACTGAAGTCCCTCAATTTTTGAATGGGAATGTCCGTGTAAGATTCATTATGCACTAAGCAATATATTTTCAAGTTTTCCCTTTACTTAATTTATTTTTATTTTCTTTAGTGCTATAGATCAAGATGGGAAAAGTAAGAGGGCAGAATTCACCAGGCAGGGTAATGGCAGTACTTAACAGTTCACTGACTAATAATTTAAAGAGAGCTTAAGAAATGCCAGATTGTATCATGGTATCCCCAGACTGAGTAACATGACCTGTACCAAGCAGACTGGTCCACAGAGAACACCGGCTGCAGCCAGTTACACAGAGCTGCAGCAGCAGGGCATGCTTAGAGTGCAGGTCATTCTTTGTGTGAGCTGCTTTAAACAAGCTAATTCACCCAATAATCAACAGGAAAGAAAATAACATCTCTACATGAAAAGCTGGTGCTGCAGTTGGCAAAAGACAGATCCTAACAACTAGAAAAAGTCTCAGCACAGTGTTTTGTTTCAGTTACAGAAATAGATGTCAAGTATTTCCAGGTAACCATGGCTTCGCCTGCTTTTGAGCCATCACCTGGTTTTGCCCCTTGTTCAACTTCCCTAGGACTTAACTTACTGGAAAGTAATCTTACTGACTTTTCTATAGCTTTTCTTTTTTTTTTTCCCTTTTTAAATGCTTTTAATTGCAATGTGACCAACAAACCTTTTGAAAAAACCTTGTATTTTTATCTCAGTTATAGCTGAAAGTCATCAAGAAACAGCTCAGGAGGGCAGATGCTGCTTCTGAGAATCACAGAAATTTGGCTTCATGAGACTTAATTTATATCTTAAACTTTTGGTTTGGAGCATTTGGAAATACGTAGTATTTTGAAATAAAACAGTGAAAATAGGTAAAGTTTCTTGTTTCAATATTTAATCCAAGCAGACACAGACACAGTTAATAAAATTACTCTATTGCATTAGAGTTCTATATAGCATTTAACTTTTATGAATGTTTTTCCTTCAGTGTAGCATATATTCATATTTCAAAATATCTTTGCACAGTCCTTTGTGCGACTACATGCTAAAAATCTGCAAATGCACACTTAACACTAAACAGCACAAAAAATACATTCTGTATCCATTTATATGCAAATTTTAAACATTTCACTTGGCAGATAAACAATGAAAAGTTATTTTAAAAAAATCAGAAACTACAAAAACGCGCACATAAAAGTCTTCCCTTTTGGATTTTTAGTAAAATACTGCTCTGTATAAGATCTAATGAAAAACTCCAGTGCTTACAAAATACTTTTTATCTATGAGAAAAAGAAATGCTCAAATTTTTATCTGTATGAAGGAAACATAACAACCTCATTAAAAGATAAAAATGAAATCATGGGGGACATGGCAGAGACCAATGCAGCTGTCACATCTACCAGGACATGTAGAACTGTAATTAACTGGGCACCAGGCAGGCCGTATCAGAGAAGAGAGAAACTAAAAGTCAGGGACCAATACAACACGCAGCAGCTACAGAATAAAGTGTTTAACCTCTATATATACTACATATAGCAACTCCACTTGAAGAGGGAGTAGAAATCTTAGTCTGAAGTAGAATAGTTAATAAAAATGGCTGTGTTCACTGGTATGAGGAGTGTCCTTCATAACTTTGTCTCTAAAAAGTCTGCATAAATTGGCTATCCAGATACATCAAATTCTGTGATGCAAGAACACAGTCTCATCCCCATCCGGGGAATTTCTAAACAGGTGGTTTATGGTCAGCTAATTCACACAGGACATGAGGCAGTCACACCCATGTCTCAGAACTAAATTTCTCATAACCACTTCTAAAATATTAGCATGGCAGCATCATGTCAGTCTTGCATTGCTAATGACAGTAAATCACAAAAAAATATAACTTTCCCTTCCAAACCTCTTGAGACTAGATGACTACAAAAAGAACAACAAAATCAATGTAATTTAAGACTACATAAAGACTTTATGGTTTTGTGATACTAAGTAAAATGAAGAAAAATTTCTTAACCTGGTTTTTACCTCTGTGATCCTTTTTAGCTGCTACTCTACAGATACAACTGTTTCAGAGAAATGAAAATTAAAAAATCCTGTAACACAGTAACAATGTGAAACTTGACACCACACTAGAAATGGAGGCAAAGAACAAATGAAAGTCTATAGACTTGCAGATCCAGCATGAAACCTGTTTGAGAGCAACAAAATGAATCCCTCAATGATGTTTTATTTCTGTTTCCTGGGCCTGAAAGGAAAAATATTTTTTCTAGAACAGATTAGAATAAAGAAGAAAAATGAAATTTAATCCATGTCAGTAAGCAGCACAAGAGTCTCAAATTTTTTCCTAGACTGAAGATTTCACATGAATGTCAATAAGAATGGTACATGTGGATTAAAAATAGTACAAGGATCTTTGAGCCTTTTTTTCCTATATGAACTGATGATACAGTTCTGTCCAAAAATACAAGTCGGCTTTTTGTCTGAATAATTTTATAGAACCAATAGAAACAGTTTCTGATAATTTAATTTTGCAACCCAGAACTTCTATCACAAAATTTAAAAAAAAATAACAAGTCATTACTTAATAAAAAATAACCTACTACAGAGAAGGTTTCAGGGCACAGACTATTAGAGAAAAAATGGACCCTAATGTAGCTTTGACAGCCATCTGGCACAAATGGACATCTTTAAACTCTGGCCATTTTCATAGTTTAGAAAAAAATCAGGGTATCATTAGCATTTCGGAAGCTATGCGTATGTGTAGTAGGTAACTATGTTATTTTATCATGAGAAAACAATGAAATTCATAGATTAAAAAAATGAAATGTACTTTATTAAAGAGGTCTCTACTTTGCAAATATATTTTTGTGATTGAATACATCCTATAAATTCATCTCCTGGAACAGATTGTGCATCAGCAATCACTTTTTGCCACTTTAACACTAGACACACAGCAATACCTATGTTCCCAAAGCTGTAAAGCTGTTGCCCTGTAGCACAAACCTCACCAGTTTGTACCTAGGGCAAATCTGGCAGTTTCACTGTAGGTAGCTTTGAGTGACATGGATTCAACTCAGATGGACCTGGAGAGCCAATATAAAAGCTGCATTTAAATGATTTTTCCTTTCTGTCTTATTAGACTATTTAAAAACAAGCTAGAGTACAAAATGTCGCACTAGACTGTGTTAGATGCCCAACTTATTACCGCTCCACATCCCTCCCAAGGAGCAGGGCAATCCTGAGTTAAGGCTGCCACTGTTATTGCTGCTTACCAGACAGAGTCTGTAAGCCACTGTTAGAAACCTAGGCACAATGGATGGCGTGGCAACCTGAACTCAGCACTGCCTGGCTTCTGCTAATTTAAGTGAAGATAAAAAGAAGTTTGAATATAATTTATAGAGTTTTCATGACAGTCTGAAAATCATAGCAAATAAAATGAATTTCCTTCTATATTTTACTTAAAGTGGCTTGTCTTTTTAATAGAGATTTCTGATTTTTTTAAATGATAGAACATAACAGTGGGGGAAGAGTTAAAGATAAAATACACCTAGCTACCATATTTATTCTGAAGATTTTGGTGCGCCAAAATTGACAGCCAGTTTTCTTGGCTTTCGCTTGCTGGAAGTGTTTGGTGTTGATTTGTTATGAGGAACACTTGGAGTAGCCACATTGTCTTGAAATGAAACAGTGGATTGAGCAGCTTGAGGAGATTTTAAAGGAGCTGAAGAACTATCTTGCTGAATGTGGTCAGAAGACACTGGCTGTTCATTCTTTAGTGGTGCAGCTTGAGGGGAACTCTGAAACTCCTTGAGTTCAAAGTTTTTCTTGCTAGCAGCCCTTTTTTTAGTTACCTTTAAATTAAATAAATATTATTTAACAGAATGCATTCTCAAAAAAACTGCAAATATTCCACTTTCAGAAAACATGCATACAATTTTTTACAATAATTTTCTAATACCAAATAGTACTTCACAGTAGGGGTGTTACTGCATTCATTATGTGAGCATATATTTTACAAAAATACACTATTAAGACAAATCTGCTAGTCTTACCTGCAGAGGTATAAACTGGTTGTGAGAACCAACTGATACAGTTCCTGCAAGAGACACATTTCCTAGATAGGAGCCAGGATAATAATGCTTAGGCACTGGAGCTCCCCAGGACACTGGACCAAACATGCGAGATGATGGAGGCATCATATTAGCTACAAAAATAAGGAAATTTTAGCTCACTTTCCCACAAAAGAGGGTACAAACTTCCCAATAGACCAGGAGTAACCCAATTTTTATTTCTGCATGTTATTTAGCTTTCCACTAAAGCCTTGTAATTCTTTATATTTACTTGAAAATAGCGAAGTACTTATTTATTATCACCACCCCCCCAAACAAAGAGCTCTGTTTTTACAGAAATACACTAAGATGACAGCACAATTAAGAGTACTAAGCTGTGCTATCTGCACTCCAGAGTGCACAGAACAGGATTTTCGCAGCCTCAGCTGAGAGAACTGTATTATTGGTGGGAGCCTGCAAGCTCAGGCCATCCTTTGAAACACGTCAACAGAGAAACCCTGGGGAAAAGGGATGTAGCAATGCTGCGTGGGTTTCTAGGATGCTACAGCAGTGCTGATTCATTAATTACTAGCTGTGAATATGAGCTTCAGTAGAACACAAACAGCCAGAAACACCCACAGGATATTTAGCAGTTTTTGGAGGGTTACTCACCACTCTCATGTTTGAGCCTGTACAACAGGACTTGATGTAGCACTTTAGTGAAAGTTGGTTATAAACAAATAAAAACACTAATGCATGGATAAACATTAGAGGGTGGGGGAGGCAAATTCATGTAGAGAATCAAGTAAGATACTTCTTAGAAATTCTGGACTAAGACTATCAGCTTTCAACTAATCCTATTGTTTAGAAGGAAAAAAAAAAGCCAAAATGGAAAAAGTATAAAGACTGAATGGATAAATACATTCATTCTTGAGGAAAAGAAATAATCAGGAGAAACATAATTCTTTGTATTCAACTACTCTGCACACTGATGAGAACAGGTTCATGAACTGTTTTCAAAACAGTTCAGACAAACAAGTACATACATGAAGACCAAAAAAAAAATGGGGCTTTCTGGAAGACATTAATTTTCAAATGAAGAACTACTACACAATTACCAGGGATCATTTTATTATTTGAAATGTATATTGGCCAAATACTTACCAGGAGGTTGTGCAAATACTGGAGGAATCGATCCAGGTGGTACAGGAACTCCAAGGGGCTGATAATTTGGAAACACCGGTGGAGGGGGAGGCGAAGCAAAGTTTACTCCTATAGAACTCTGTGAAGAAGAAACCAAAGGATTACAAACAAAGGCAATGCAAGAGAGACAAAGATCTGAAAAGATTCTTTACATCCTCACCAAGCGCTGTAAAGCAAAAAACGCAGCTTTCTCCTTTGCTTCAGCTTCGGAATGACACTGCGGGCCGGGAACCAACAAACCATTCGACAGCTTTATGTGGCAAACTGTCATGGTCTAGAAAAATGACATAAGACTTTTGAGGCAATTTGCATTGCTGACAAATTGTGAGACAGACAGACAGGATTTGCTTGTTTGTTTGTTTTTAAAAAAGGGAACAATGGGAGCTAAGGTTTATTTTCTGATGGATTTCAGTGGTCAGTCCAAGTATTTAATATAGAACAGTGGATACAAAGTTGAGAAGTTTTACCTGTGGTGTTTTCAGGAAAGAGAAATCTGGTTGCGACATTCCAAGAAGAGAACAAATCCGACACAGTTCAGAAACAGTGGACAGTGCAGGCTGTGGACAAGCAAAAGGGTGACCTCCACTTTCTACTGCTGGTGTGTTCTGAGGGCCTCCAGGGCTATGAGGCTTATTCATATAAGCAGCTGACCAAAGATAAAAAACAAAAAGCTGTATCACAAGCATTTCCTGCCCAGCAAGGATAGCAACTTGGTTATTTGGAGGGGGGGATATTTAATTTTGTTCTGGTATTTTTACATTGTTTAACAAAAACTAGAAGGCTATACATGAAGAGGATATTAGATCTGAATAAGGAACTAGAACTGAAAAAATATGGACATTTTATTTCTGCATTTTGAAAAACAGTATTATGCTGTAAACTGTGTTCTAAAACGTCTGTACAAGGTGAAGCTTTGAACTATGAGCTGATGGCTAAACATACCCATTTTTTTTGTTGGTCTGTATTGCACAGCAGTTCCGTGGCAATCCTGTCTACTGGAAGGAGCAGGGACATCAGTAACTTGGGGTTTCACTTCATTCTTTGTTTCCAGATCAGAACCATCTATCTTCAAAATCTCTTTTAGCATACGTGTTCCTTTCTTTAAAAATAAAATAAACCACTCAGGGACATGCTGGCATTCAGATACCATGACCTTCTTAACACTGAATATCGTAATTTGGAACAGAATCTGAATTGCTGTTTTGCAATCAGTTACACTTTACCAAAGCACAGATAACAGCATCCTAGCATAAACAAATGTATTTGCTAATTTTCTTTGAGAATAGCTAATTAAAAACTCATTAATATGTTTAAAAAAAGCAGTGTGGGTTTTCATGGAGTTTCTTTAAATAGAAGCACTGATGCTAAGACAGCAGATGCTAAACTGCAGTGTAATGATTCCTGTAGTATACAGACCATAGCAAATGATTGTGGTGACAGATGTTCTTCATTTGTATCTCTTGCTTCCTTGGAATAAGCCTGCACTTCATTTTCTTTGGAAATTTTCAAAGAAGCTAGAAGGCTTTCCAGCTCGTTGTCCTTCTTAAATTAAAAAAGAAAAAAGGCGTATCAACTCAAGATATTTACAAGTAGATGAAAGAGAAAGGGTATATAGATTTGAGGTTCATTTTATTCTCATTCAGACTTTTTTTCTCTTAGCTTGGGCAGGTCACAGTCATGTCTGCTCAGAGTGCGAACAGATATCCAGACACTGCATCAAGTTTTGCATATTAAAAACATGCAAGTATTGATCAACAGAGAATTAAAGAATGATCAAGGTTATACAGGTTTGCCTTCTGTTATAGGCATGAATTTGCACACAAGTGGAAACTGAAGTTACTCAAAGAGCACAAGAAAATCAACTCTCTAGATCCTACCTTTCCACCTGTGCAGGGACCATCAACTGCAGCCTTCTGAATTACAGGCACGTTGGGACTTTCATTTCTTTTCAAAAGTTTGACATTGTACTTATTCACACCTGCAAAATTCTGAAATAAACTGCAGCGATTATTATTGAATACTCTAGTACTCTTTACAACACAACCATGTGAGACAAATAGCTTTACAAGCTAATATCCTTAGAGGATTTCAGCTTACTGAAAACCCAGCACTGGTGTTTTCCCATTACACCACAGCTTTACAGTCTAAGAGGAATAGGAAAATGGTTTGGTATCATCAGACATCTTGCACACTTACTTTCATATTCTGTCTATAAAATTTCTAGTGAAAAAAAAATTCCAAAATAAAGTTTACCCACTAAAAGAATTAAATGTCAGTTAAAGACAAATCTGTAAAATGACAAATCAGATCAGAGTAAAATGAAAAGAAAAGAATACATTTACTCAGTATAGACAAAATTACCTGTTGGTTTGATATTTTATTAAGTGGCTGATTTTCACCTCTTGTAACTTTGGAATCTTCTTTAACTACAAAAGAATGTATTCTTTTGAAACACTCTTAATAATAATCAAGACTCAAAAAAACTAGTAAGTCCATAAAAGCACACAGAGTTGCATTAATTTGAATGGTTTTATCAAATGTCTGATTCATACTTTAGAGGGTATTTGGTATATACTTTTCTTCTAGGATAAAATAAAATTCAGCACATGCAATAATGTCTGATTTTGTATTCTACAAACACAATCACAAGCAAATTTTCAAAAACACATTGTGTGATTTGTTTTGTTTTTATATAAAAGGGTGGCAAGTCAGCAGAACGCAGAATAGCTTGCCTAAAAGGTTCAGGATTAAGTATGGAACAGTTTAATATGCACACCAGGGACATTATTTGACGATAACAAGTGCAACATAGTGTTTCTAAAACTATAATAAATTATTTCCTCTCAGTAACTACAAAAAGCTCAATAGACATTTCAGTGAAGATCAGATAAAGCAAGTAGTTCTCCTAAACCAAGTTTCCAGTTATAGTACTTACATTTTTTATATGGCTCCTGTTTTCTTTGCTGACATTTAAAGCTGCTGTCATTGAATCCTGGCTTATAAAACTGATGGCCAGTTCCCAGCTTGATTTCCTGAGGTAGAACTGCACTCTAGGATTTCAAACATCAAAGCTTAACCAGAAAACCATATCTCTCATTGCAAAGCAGTCCCATCCAACCATCTCTATCCAGAGCTACGCATACCCAGCGTGACAACACTTGCATCCAGAGGATTTATTTGTAACAAGCTAGAAAGTTTCCTGATATAATGAACTGATGTATGAAATGAAGTACCTTCATATTCTGAACCCAGGGATCTATTTAAAATTTATATACTAACCTTCTCATGCACGTTTTGCTGCATGTGATGAGACTTCCCAGAACTCTGCAATGACTGCCATATGCTGCAGAATTCATCATCTTGCTTACTCTGTGCCTGACAAAGTAAGAAACAAGACCCGCAACAAACTCAGCAGCTATAAATTCAGCTTTTGAACAGCTAAGCACGTACCAAGACATTCTGAAATTGTAAGGTCCAAATTTAACAGTGCTCAGATGAGATATTTTCATACTGACACTAGTACAAGTTGCAGGTAGTTAGTTTATGAAATAAGCTATTGTGGTGAGTTGCATTTGTGCAACAACTTTTAGCAAGAATCACTTCTCAAAGTGTTGTTGTTTTGTCATTAACTGGAGTTATGAACGCAGGAAAGAAAACAAGTATAATTAAACTCAGATTAAAAATTCAGAATGGTTTCAAAATCATGCTTTCATACTGGTAGTGTTCTTGCATTTTATTATTCATGACTTATTTTGTAAGGCCTTACAACCAGGCTCAACTGCTTCATTACAGTACAGGTATGTTACCATAGAACTGAAGCCCAGATATGCGAAAAACACTTTTGAACATCTAATATCTAAACAAGAATAACACAGGATATCATATTCATTCAAGAGCAGAGACCAGATCTGCTCCAGTCTGCACCTGGACTAAAACATCTGATGTGCTAAACCAAAGCTAGTTATTAATCCCGAGAAAAGCACACCCACTTGAAACAGAGGACCAAAAAAGAGACACTTGGGTCCAATACTAAATGAATTAGAACACTCACTTTACTTTTCTGATTGCCACTCAGAAATGATCCTTTCTGGGGCGAGTTGCCCTGATTTTCAGCCCTGAGATTGTAATGCTGTCTTCCATTCAGTTGCTAAATTATTGAAAGTAAAAAAAATAAATCAGAAGTGTTTCATAGTCTTAAGTTTTCTTTCAGAAAGTAGTTTTTCTTGTATAGATTTAAAAAGCAGGACACAATTTTTCTCAAATACCCCTATACATGAAAGTATTAATTAAGATGATTTTCTTTACAAAAATCACCCATTAAAAAATGAAGTTTCATTACACCACTAAGAACCCCAATTCACCTGCAATTCTTCCTCCCTCATTGCAGTTTCAAACTAACTTGCAACAAAAAACTAAAACTGATAGGGAAATCATGTCTTCTTTTTCTGAGCATGGACAAACTTAGCCCACAGGAAGCATTAACTGGAACAGAGCTTTAAGGAAATAATTGTATTTGTGCCCAAACACTATTTGTTGACACCAAATGTGGTGTCACTGCTCCCAGCTAAGGATTTATCTCTCAGAAATGCAACTGGAGTTACTCAAAGCAAAACAGCTGTCAAAAGGAAGTTTTAGAACCCTTAATTACTGGATTAATTAATTCCTCCAATATAAGAATTATCCTACTTCTAATACACTGACATAAAAATGAAATTTTGTTTGGACCAATGAAGATAATCACGTCAATAATTCAGCTTCTGGGCAAAAGTATTTTTGCACAAATGCAAGAAGTGTCTTACCTGAGTAGGAACAAAGAGGGAGCGAGGAGAATGGTTGAGGCCTCCGAGGTGCACTTTTTGTGAGCACACAGATGTCAGATCAGATGCATGTGAGTTGTAGTTATTCACTGCTGGCTGGGGTTTTACTATGGCCATCAGTTTTTGATTTCCCATTTCTGAGCGACTACCATGGGACAGGTTAATTAAGGCACTTGATGGCAGGCGGTAACCTCTGGCAGGTGAGCACCTTCAGAAAAGTGGATTACATAGTTGTTTCATACAGTTTAATTGTTGGCAAAGATAACGATTCACGTTTGAACAAGGCAGACTGAAAACTGTATCCACTATTGAAATCTAGTAGCATTACACATAACCTCAATCCCTCTGCGCTCCCCCCTTCAGCCTCTGGCTGTCAAACCAGAAAACCACAGTAATTTCTGCTCTGAGTTTATATTGTGCTTTTCAGTGCTGAGCTTAGAGAAATTTTGAAGATGAGTCAATTGGTATAGCATAGTTCTGTAGTGAATATTTCTGTAAAAGATTTAAGAACCAGAGAAACAATGTTCTTTTCCTTTTAGAAATGAAAACTGAAGTTTCAGTTTCAGAATTATAAATTGAAGTTGAGCAGCATTTCTGAATGCTGAATATTATCTGTGTTACAGGACATGCTCTTGCAAGGGCTGTACTTGTGCTGTGCTTGGTGAAAGCAGGGAATAGGCAAGAATACACTGTAACTTTTGTCATTAAAACCTTAATTTATCTAAGAAACCAGTAAAGTGAAGCCTGGCGCATAAATTTGTGCACTTAGAAGTTTAGCTGTTTACTTAAATACAGAGGAGTTATCACACTTTTTAAAACAAAAGCACCTCTGTATCCTGAAGAACAGTTTAGGTTTTTAATGGCAGTTAGAATTTAGTGCCTAAGTATCAATTACTGATAGTTCAGAGTCTCTTCTTTAGAAGAATAGATGCTTACTGACTGGTTTTTAATGTCTGTGTTGAAGACATACTGATAATAACCTGGATTTTACATATTTGTTTTAGAAAGACATTTGGATCTACTGCTTTATTATGCAGGTTCATATTTGCTTTCTACAAATCAGAAGTTTTTAAATACACTAAGAGCCTAAAGAGCATTTCCACAATATAATCTGCTTCACAAAAATTCTCCCTACTCAAAGAGAATAAGGAAACACAAAAGAAATAAAAACTGGCCAACACTCTAAATTTTAAAAAGAGGCATTAAAAATACTCAGTCAAACCAAAGGCAGTAATTTCATGCCATCTATACCAATAGCATGAAATGTTTATGAACCCCCATGCACAAACCTTATAGTGAGGCCTCCAAGGAATTCTTCATCAAACAAAACTTCAAAGAGAACATCTGTTTCTCTAGTAGCTATAGAAAACAAAGTAAAATACCATCCTCTATAGGCTACATTAGTTATTTCCATCTAATTTATGTCAATACCTTTATTAGTTATGCAATAAAAAATGAAAATACCAAAAATAAACAAGAAAAACCTGATTTATTCCTGAGTAATGTCAAAAACAGGAATTTGAAAATGCTCCTCAAAGTCATATATGTCTGCCTTTTAAGACAGTTTCAACAGGAATGTACCAGGCATAACATTGCATGCATTAACAGCACTACAGTTCATAGCAGTGTCAGCTGTCAGAAGCTGCCACAAAAAAGATGCATGCCACTTTTACACTCAGTAGTCAGAAACTAACAGCTTTAGTATTAATTTCCTGCATAATGACAGACTAATACTCCTTTAAAATTATATTAGTGTTTTATAATTATGGAGAAAAAAGCTGCACCCAAGTCTAGTCTATTTGAGAGCCTGTTAGATGTAAACTGAATAGGAGCAATTGGCATGATGAGATCTCAAACTGCTACACTCAGTGGAACTCAGTAGGTCCTTTTGTTTACTTGAAATAGATTTATGATTAATCTTGTCAAAGAAGGTATAAATCCATGCCAATTAATGAAAATGAAGTATCACAGAATAAAAAACCAAATTCAAAATAAAACAAATCATATTTGATAAAGTTTTATGTTCAGTCTAAGTATCAACGCTTACATTTGTTTTTATGTCTTCTTTTCTTAATTTTGCCCGTATCTTCCCATAAGTTCATTTTGTTCCTTTTTTGATCTGCCCTCTTCACATTAGGAGGGAACAAAGGGTAATTTCTTATTCATATTAAGAAGGAACCAAGGATAAATAATTTCTTATTCAAAGAACAGCTGTGCAACACATGAAATTAAAATGGAGTACCTGTAAAGGCTGAATTCGAAATAGTAAGTATGTAATTAATGGCTTCAAGTTGTATATGCTTCACAGTGAGAAATCTCTGTGTGTTTACAGCCATTATGCCAAACACACTTCTGAAGCTGCTTTCACATCACTAGCTGAACTGTTACATAGCTACAATCATAAAAGAAAAATTACCTCCTTTAATTCCTATAATGGTACCTCGAAGACCAACTGGAACAGAAAAGTTCTCTCTCACATTGACAACGCGGTCAAACAGCCTGTACTCTGCGTCTCGATCTGGAACAACCCCCTTCTGCTGCTCCAACGGCTGACAAAACCCAAAATACCACGTTAATGAATGCAAAAGAAAAAAGGATTACGGTTAGAATACATTTATAACAATATCTGAGACAAACTATAAAGCAAACTTTCCTGAAAAAAACCAAACCCAACCCTTTCCCATCACTTACCCTGTACAGCAAATGGGGTTTCACAGTTACTCGCACCTTCTTGTTGCTCTTTCTCTGCTAAAGGAAAGGAACGGAAAGTCAGTGCAAACCAGGGCAGGAACCAACACTGGAAGAGGTGAAACAAAACACCTGAAAAGATCATGTAGAATTCTTTAGTTTCTTTTAGATAATGATATACAGCTTTCATGAAGTCTTTAAAATAAGTACGGTTTTTAAAACTCAGTGGATTTCTTATCTATTGCCAGATTTCACACCAATTTCATTAAGACGTCCTTGCAAGTTATTTCAAAAAGATTAGCCCATTATTTCATGTGGTTTTGCCCTTAGCTTTTATTTTAGTAATTGCCTTGGCTACTTTTTTCAACTGTGACCTTCAGAAAACAACTGCCTACTTTTTTGCACACCAAAGAGAAACTGCAAGGGAAGAACAGCTGGGAGTGCATTTAGGAAGAGCACGTTGATATTTCTGAATATACACTGATTCCTGTTCCTTTATGAAAGCACCAAAAGGGACAGTTCAGAGTATGGCCGACTGCTGCTAAATCACCCCCAAAAGAGTGAGTCAATTACAAAGATGAATAATGAGCTCTTCTGAATTTCTGGGATAATTCACATTACAAGTTCAGATTTTACATTTCATTCTGTATCCTCTTTCTTTGGAATGAGAAGTAATCTTCAATTGTCTTATTCTAATTCAAGCTCTTTTTGGTTCACCCCTGCTCACGATGAAACCAAGCTGCATACCTTGCATTTCTCTATTTCTTCCTCAATTTTCTCAACAATGGCTGCATCCAAAATTTGCAAGTCACAAGATGAGCGAGACAAAGCAGATACAGGATGTGCCTTTAACCAGGCAGCTATTTCTTGCACTTTTTCAGCTCTGAATAAAAAATGACAGGGATTAAAGCTTTTAACTGCATAAACTAGGCATTTTACCCTGTTTCCTAATTTAATCAGTCAAGTATTATGATGCAGGCATGATGCTTGTGTATATTCATAAAGTAGCAGAATCTAAGTTCTGTACGAGTTTACAATAGGAATTAAAAAAAAAAAAAAGTCTGAATCATGCAATCCTGTTTCAAAACCATAACCTAAAATCATGTTTCAGAAAAAAATAATTATGAAATTAATTAAAAGCATTCAACAAACTATGTTTGTATCCGAACAACAAATCGTGTCCAGATGTGATTATGGGTTCTGTGACCAGCTGTTTCTCACAACACAGAGAGAAAGAACTTCACAGGGCAAGCCTCTCTGGTAAAATGGGGCACAAACCCAAGATTCCTCTAAGAGAAGCATCCCACAGTGGTATATCCACTGGCAAGAGTCCTGTGGGGTGCAGTGTCACGCAGACTCATCAGCTGGAGCCTCTGAACAGGCCTCATGAGCTGGTAACTACAGCTTTTCATATTACCACACTGTACCTGGAACCAAAGCTGCTACTAGGAACTGACTACGTGGATACTGAAAACGTGCAAAATATTTTAAATTCTGTAAGAGTTATTTTTCAAATTCAAAGTGATTTTAGACAAATACAACAATTACTGGTTATTTTTTCAAAAATTATCTTTATGACTTGTCATAGCTATGCTTACTGAAGGTTACTTTAAAAGCAAGAATTATGACATAGCCATCGAAATTTAGATTTACTGGACCTGAGACTGGGGTCTGAAACAGAAACTTGGACTGCACAACTGAAATGGCCAGCATTCAGATAATTTTTCCACTCATCACTGAAAAATCATGCTGCTCAAGGAACAGCAAAACTTCAGTGACAAAGCATCCCCTATACAATCACTACCAATTTCACAATTGTCAGTCTTTATTTTCCTTATTCTAGAAAAAAGAGGAGAAAGATGGCTTACCCATTCTCATCCTCTCCAGGCCAAATGTCATCTTCATAGCAGATATCTTCCTGGCTGTTTTTGGCTACATAATTAAACAGTTCAGGCACTCTGTAAAAGCAAATAAATGGAAGATAACACAGACCATAAAAAAGCCTCATAAAAACAACATCTGATGGGCTTCAAAATTTGTGAAGCCCAGATGAATTATATTCTACTTTATTTGGTATCATACTGTTCATTTGTCAAAGGTAAGCTGTTAACAAAATTACTCTATTCCAAAAGATGATTCTACTTGGAAAAAGAGACTGTTAGAACACTGGAACAGAAGAAATTCCATCAAGCAAGCTCCAAAAACAAACTCATCAGTTCTTAGAATTGTGACCAGAGAACTAAATCCAAAGACTAAGACAAAGGTGGATAATTTGAAGTTCATATCCATTATTTACCTTTCTAAATACTCAGCAAGTAGCTGTTCTACTGCAGAGGAATACATCCATTCATTTCCAACTTTCTTAGTATAGCCAGGAACTTCTTCATTTTTCTTATTGAACTTCAGGTTTAGCCCCACATTTGCTTTGTGATCTCCATGAGGACTGGAAACAAGAGAGAGTTCATTAACTTACAATTATATATGTGTGCGTATATACATTAAAAAAACCCCACATAAACAAATATTCTCAGCCTTAAACCACAGGAAAATTAAATCCATTGTATTGTTTACTTATTAGCACTGTGCCAGCTGGGAAAGTTGCAAGCCAAAAGCTGTGCTGTGGTGTGTGCCCAGCCTTTATTACAAAGGAGAGTAGGAAGTATTTTACTCTGCTTTAATGGGTATCTAATCAACCACAATCTACCTGGCATTTACCAAGCTGTAGAAGGATGTCCTTGAACAATCAGTAAGGAACAAATGTACACATTAGATCACAAGAAGATGCTCGTGCATCAACCACATCTTTAGAGATCTGTCCTAGGAAACCACAATTCTGACATTCAGAGGACTGCATGGATTGCCTCCCTTACACATTTTAAGGAGTCTTAACTAGTTCTAAAAGCACTTACAGGTACAATTAATATCCCTTTATACTAGCAGTAATAAGTACAATAAATTAGATCCCAATTCCACTTTTTTATTCTCAGTGTGGCAAAGTCAGTGTGAACTCCCAATTCAATTATGCAAATAGCCAACCAGGAAAATCAATTTCATGTCTGTCTACAATACTAAAGCAAACAGAACTGCCCAGTAAACAGAAAGTATTAACACATTTATGATAGGAGAGAAAAACACTGCAAGCCAATTTAGTTTACAGCAAATATACTTCAAAGAAAGCTTCACATCATAAAACAGCATACACTTGATAAAACAGCACTTAAAACACAGTAGCAATTCTGTAGAGTTGTCAAAATTCACAAAGAGAACTCACTTCTTCTTCGATCCTCTTCCAATAAAGATACTCCCTGTAAATCTGGAGACAAGATATCCACTTACTCCAAGACGGCTGGCCAAAATATATGCAGGATTGTATTTCACAGAATATTTCTTTAAAACAAACAAATAAAAGATATTGGCAATTCCTGAAGGATACGGATTTTTACACAAAGGGCTCATAAATAATATGGAAACATCCCTTAAAGACATTTACCACTGCAAAATCTCTTCGACACATTGTTTAAGCTTTGACTAGAAAACCAGAAGCACTTACATGCTGATTCTGTATTAAAGTATCAAGCTGGGGCTCACACGGAATGTTAAACACCACACGGATTCTGCCTTCTCTGATCACATCGTGGGAATCATGAACCTTGGGGAGAAACACAACACAGTGAAAGTGCTATTTAAAACCAGCACTCTTTGGACACAGCACCTCATAGGCCACTGATCCACAATTTAGTGCAGCAGGCACTTTGGGATTCATCACCTTGCCCTCACCTGTATGTTGCCTCCTCAGAGAGGCAACCAGTCAGCATTAAATCAAAGGAATCCAGGACTGAAATAGTACAAAATGTATTGCAAATTATCCCAAAGAATTAATAAAAATAATCCTGCATTCCAGCTATGCTTTTTACACTTATGCTAGCAACAGTGACAGGGAAAACAGAAAAACCCTCTCTTCCTCTGACTAAACCACCAGGAAATCTTGAATCTAAAATTTTAGCTAGTAAATGACCACTACTGTCACACAATATTTTAGGTTGTTTTAGGTTTACAAATTAACAAATCTAAGGGGAAAAAAATATGAAATTACTGGCACTAACTTCTCCCATGCAGCCGTAGTAAGGAGAGCCCAGCATGAAGGCTGTACTTCCAGGAGGAAACAAATCAGCCAAAGTTTTGATGTTTGAAAAACGAGAGTCAAAGGCTTTGATATCCTACATGAAAAAAAGCAAAATTTATAATTTTCAATTTTATCATTCAGTTCTAATAGAATAATTAAAAAGTTCATATAAATAGACACTTATTCTAAAATGTTATCTGAATCTGAAATAATTGAAAGATACTGAACTTGCATATTTACCTTGACAACCGTTTGGTAAACAAAAGGAAGGACTTGTTTAGACCACTGCTTCTCCAAATAAACTTCTCCATTTTGGTTTAGTTGGTATCTATTACCAGTGAGTAACTGAGCATAGACAACTACTGATGTTTCATGGATAATTATTCCTTTTCTTCTCTGGTAGCTGAATACAAAGCAGAACACATACTTTGATTACAATAAACAGAACTGAACCAAGAGTGTAGAATTAATTTATTGAAGTAAAAATAAACAAAACAAAAAATCCTCTTAAAAAAATTATTCAAATACTTTGCTTCCTATTTCACAAAAAACACTCAGAATAAACAGCTTAACCAACTGCTTACACCGTGTTGCACAGCCATCACTATGGAGCTCAGTGTATTCATTCAAGCACATTTTATCTTTACAGTGGAAAGGTTAGGTTTAATTAAGGCATTTAACTCAAATGACAGATAAGAAAATGCCAAACTACTGTAACTCAGTTATATTCAACTGAGCACCCACCCTAGAGCTGTATTCAAATGCTAAGCTATTTGAATTGCCAGCTGACTGTCTGACTTCATTCTATACTTCCTAAGACTGAAGATTATTAACACCAGAACAGAAAACTGAGAGGGACAGTAAATAGTGAAACTCATTCATTTGAGAGTTCTTTTGTAATATCATCTAACTTTAATTACCTAGGGACTAACTCTATATATTGTGAAATTTCAATGTAAGCTCTTTTATGTTGTTTTTTGGTTTGTTTTGTTTTTTTTTGTTTTTTTGTTTGTTTTGTTTTGTTTTTAAAGTCCAGCAGACTCAATTAACCTTTATCAAGTATGCAGCAGGTCTTCTATGGTACTTAGGTCTGCAATACAGCAACAAAACACAGCTAAGATATAAAATACAAAGTTACCCTTTTATTTTCAAAGTTACTTACTGCTCTGAAATGCCTTGAACTTCTTTTACCCACATGCTTTGCTCTTTATCTCCAACACAGGCCACTTTAGTTGGGGGCACCGCATTTCCCATGTAAAGCTTCTGCGTACCATGTGGTTCTTCCAAATAAAACCTTGAGAATATTATGACAGGTATGAATTTAAACAAAAATGATCAATCTAGACATAACCAATTGCAAGTAAAACTTCAAATAGTTAGAAATTACTTGTTAACGATGTAGAAAACTCACAGCATCATTTTCTCCATCCCTGACACAACAGGCCACACAGCATATTTGTTTGTAAAGAATACCAGTAGTACATGTGCAGAAAGGACAAGTATACAGAAACGTTCTCTGTGTGGATTTCTGTGCATGCATTTTCCCCTCAAAATTAAGAATGAGCTCTCCCAAGCTTCTACAACGATAGCAAAGCAGTGAAGGACTAGACTGCTGCAGAGGCAACAAACCTCAGAACAGACTTAAAGGTTCTCCCACCAAGCAGCCTTTGCTACATCTGGACTAATTTGCTGTCAGGAATATAATGAACCCAGAACTTTTGTACAGCCCAAGAAACTTAATTTGAAAACTAAAAAAGACACCAAATAACTCTGCATCAGATAGCTCTTACTTAGTGTCTCCATCTGACACTGCAACAACTCTGGCTTCTTCAAGGTGGGGCCAGTTAACAAAAACTCGCTTCCCAAGTACCGAACTGGCAACATTTTCTACCATCTGAAAAAGACACAGAAGTTCCTATCACTAATTGTTTAAAATATTAAAACATTTTTGTTACAGTATTTTCAAACTGTTTTTGCAATAAAAACTCATTTGGTTAACTGGTTTCTTGCAGAATAAAAAGTTAATTTTATCTTATTAAAACATATTTGATACAGATTACACAATCTCTGGTAAGAAATGTTGCTCTTTGCATGTTGCATGTGTGATGTGTAAGGCCTGGATGGATTTATGTTTCTGATATAGGCTGAGTACTTCTCTTGTTAAATCACTTAGAACTATTTGTGTCTCTGGGACACAAAAATCAAAATGACAATTTGAGACTGGAGAAATATTTTGCAGCATAGATTTTACTATTGTATCTCCCTGAAATAAAGGAACAGCACTTATGGACATGACATTGATAGCCTCTGCAATTTTAGTCTCACATTACATTCCATTTTTCTAACAAGTTTCTGCTACTTTTAAATATATTATTTTGGATTATTTAACTTTTCTTGCCATTTATCTTGAATATGCAGTCTCCCTATCTCTGTACTATAAAATTGTCTGTACTATCCTCTCTCCTTTCCTGGTTTTCTTTATTTATCTCAGAAACTCTTTTCCACCTTTGTCTTTTGCTACCACAACTCCTTCCTCTAATTCCTCTTATCAGACAGCCCTATTTGAGTAGAAAGTGTTAAATCTGATTTGTTGATGAAAACGTACCATTGAAAAAGTGTCTATACACTCAGCTACAAAAAAGACAAATAGCACTGGCCTCCAGACTGCATTTGCACCATTAATTAATCAGTCACCAACTCCTCCTTAGCCAAAAACATCTAAAGGTTCCCACAGAGAAGTGCCAGGAACTCTGCTAAGGAGACCAATGCTCCATATTGGGAAGTCATGATAAATCTAAATCTTTCAGCAGATACCCAAAATTCTATACTGTTTCCTACACAAATTTAGCATTTTAATCCTAACAAACTTTATTTTTTAACCATAGACTCCAATAGTTAACAAAACTTTCAGAGCAAACTAATACCAGCAATGTTTTCAGTGAACTGGTTCAGCTCATACTTTCAAAACACATACTAAGAACATATATAAATATATATCAATATAATATATATAGATATTCTTTAAAGTTCAATATGTTTAACCATTCTTCTTCAAGAACTGCTCGGGTTTTAATTTTTTTTCAACTTTTTTTAATTACTGCTCCACAAGCTTTTTTCCTTCTATAACATGCTATTAAGAAGGATAAATAACCAACACTTTAAATCTGCCTATTTAACAAATTCTGTCTTTGTATGACAACTTTTTTGTCTTTTGTTTGTCTGTTTGTTTTTGAGTTTTGTTTGGTTTTGGTCTTTCGTTAGGAGCTGAATGCTTACCTGGTCTTTTGAGTGCTCATCAACTATGATTTCTAACATCATGTTCTCTCCATGGCTGCTTTGCTGAAACACTTGCACACCACTTTTTTTAAGATAGAACTGGGTAAAAACAAAACAGCACATGAAATTTGAACTCTTACATAGTTATCTATTAAATACAATAGAAATGTCAGAAGAGAGATATCTTTTACCTTATGCTTAATGTGCTTTAAAGTAGGAAATCCACAAAAATACAGTGCACTCTTGTTGATTTTAGTTATCTTATTGTGGGTTATTTCTACGTGCCAAGCATCCAAAGGTATTGTTTTATACCTAAAAAATAAGTTGCACATTTGCTCACACAGATTGACCTCCAGCTCCAGAAAATCTCATTACTCATTCAAACACCCATTAACTGACAAACCCTTTGACTTTCCAGCAGTTGATTTAAGTCACTTGGAGTCTATAGAAGAGACTGTAATAAACCTCCATGCCATTGCTATAAAGAGACTAATCATTAAGAAAAAGACAAAAGTTACCATGCATGCCAAACTCACTATTTTAAATAATTGCTATTATCAAATTCTAAACTGGCATTGGTTCCGCATGGTAGCAATGGTATCGTTCATCTTTACAACTATTTATTCTTCACTGCCTGTAATAACAGGCATTCCTCCTCTATTCTGCTTTAAGCTTATGTTTCCGTTTCATCTTGAAAACTCAGCCGGTGTGAAATAAAGCTGGCTACTTCCAGTGAGAGAAAGACAAAAAATACATTTGTGTTCCACTCTCTGCACTGGATCCAAATGCTTATATTTCAAAAGAAATATTCTGGAATCAGGATGCCCATAAGTCATCACTGTTTATCAGGTATTTGTACCAGTCTTTCATCCTGTGTGTCATATAAAGTTTAGTAATTCTTGAGATTGTCCTCAATGACTTAGCATTGATTCACCTGTTCTGCAAAGCAATATTTGAACAGACAAATACTTTCACTGTGCCATCCAAAACAGGTAACATCTAATTCAACATTTGACATTTTTCAGTATATATACTGGCATATACAAGCTTTGGTTAAATGTTAATAAAAGTATTCCAAGTACTTTTAGCTCCTCTAAACTAGTTATACCAGTATTACCTGGTATGACATCGTTCTATTGCAGGGAATTTCTCCGGCCATGGCGACAAGTACTGAAACTCAACATCCTTCTCATACCAATACATCAGGCAAGGACTGTGAGTGTTTCTTTGTTTCTCCTCTTCTTTTAGGCCCTTATTACAGGACTCCATGGCCTGCAGGAGTCGTTTCTAAATTGCAGAGAAATCGGCACATGTGAAACTGGCAACAAAAACTAGCATGGAAATATCTACCCTGGGAAAGTGGATATCTGCACTTGCTGGTTTATGTGCTCATTTTCCAATGGCAGCCTCACCCTTCCTTATGTCACAGCTCTGATAAAAACAGGACAGTTACCATGGAACAGCTTTGGAGAATAAAGATCACCTTTTTGCAAATCAGTTTCCAAAGTGCAGTCTTATCTAACATTGTTATCATATATGCAAAAGGAAAATTATTACCTTATTCCTTTCCATTAATGCTTCCCTGTTAGTGGTGTTCATATGGAGAGATTTCCTGTAAAAATACACTTTCCTTTTTTTCAAGTGTTTCTTTTATTTTTCCTACATTACAGACATTTTCTATATATATAGGAATAGAACTGTTTTCTCAAAAAATTTGAAACTAAATATTTCAATAACTGATTAAAAACATTAACAAACAACACGAAGTCCACAGCTGAAGCTAACCTTGCTTGCGGTAACTTAATCTAGACTTACTCCCCAGGCAGCAAACATTTCTGTGATCTTATCAAGTGTAAATCTAAACCTCCACTTAATTGCTTGTCTCACTGTTGATTAACTAAGAAATTTAGCAGATTTGTTATGAAGCTATTATGAAGTGCAGATGCTCAAAGAACTTACCTCATCAATAAATGGGATTAATACTACAGCTTCCCATTCCTGCTGTTTTCCATTTAGGTCAGTTTTAAAATCAGGTGGATAATATTCTATAATAGGAGAGTCTTGACTTGTCATCAAGTGCTAGAAAAATACAATAAGATAATATCAGAGATAATTCAGCACTAATTGTAGGAAGAGACAGAGGAAGGCTGGTTATTGAAACCAATTCAAGGCTGTACAGGAATTGAACACTTAGCTGGCCTAGTCAGAAATTGCTTAGCAAATCCAAAATTTTATATTTATTACAAAGTTTAAAATATACTAATTACATTACTACACAATAGTAACAAGTAGAACATTTAACCACATACCTAAATTAGAGATGGAATATGATTAATAAGACAGGCAAGAACATCAAGAAAAGAGTAAAATAAATGAAGCAGACAACTAGTAAGCAATAGACAGATAATGCAGTTTAATTCTATATCCTACCTGGTAGCATTTAGGTAGCAGATCTTTGCTAGCTGCTGGAAGTACAGCAAGAAGCTGTTCAAATGGCATGAAAGGTTTTCCCAATTCAAATTTGATTTTGAGTTCACTGATGCTGCGAATGTCTGACAGGTAAGGTGCATAATGATAAGGATAATACCTGCCGGGGAAAAAAACCTCTTCAGTTACTTGACTTGATTAAGGCACAGCAGTTTTCACAGATCAGAACCAAACCAAATCACATTAAATGTTCCCAGCATACAAGGTGAAACATCCCTCTATCCTTCAGCAGTTTCTCATTTGACATTATTTCTTACCAGCTCCATGACTGAACTCCATGGTAATAATAATGCAAAATCCATTGTATTGCCTGGACATAACATTCAGCTTGATCAGCCAAGAAGTCACTAAAAAGAAAAAGGGAAGACACTAATTTTCACTGGTATATAAAAAATATTTAGCACCTTCAACACAGGAGTGAGCATAGAGCATTTTGGGAACCTAATAAGACCATGATTTTCTAGATTTGTTTAACCATAATGGACTTCTTCTCTTTGAACTTCAAATACTTATTACAGAAAACTTGACTTGCAGCTCTTACTGTATTGGGCAAAACCATCACCACTGCAGAGTCTGCCATGTGTTCTCTGCTTTCAACATGGAAGAATATCCCATCTTGTATTACAATTATGGAATGGTTTGGGTTGGAAGAGACATTAGAGGTCACCTTGTTCCAACTCTCCTGCCATGTGCAGGGACACTTTCCACTAGATCAGGCTGCTCAGAGCTCCAACCAACCTGGCTTTGAACACTTACAGGAATGAGGCATCCACAGCTTCTCTGGGCAACTGGTTCCAGTGTCTCATCACCTTCACAATGAAGAACCTATTCCTTATTATCTAATCTAAACCTACTCTCTTTCAGTTTGAAGCCATCACGCCTTGTCCTGTCACTACATGCTCTGGTAAACAGTCTCTCTAACAGATATTTACGAAGACTTGGCTTTAGGGTTTAGGAAACAAAGAGAAGAAAAAGTGTACACTTACTCAGAGACTACTTCTACACCCATTTTAGTCATGTAGTAAGTTCTTTTGTATTGCCTAAACTCAGTTTCAAACAGATCATCATCTTCTGGTTCATCTTCCAACACTGCTGAGAAAGCAGGCGTGAAAAAAACAGAGAGGTATTAACATTCACTTCCCTACTACAATAAAGTTTGAAAACACTCCCTTTTGACTTAATGCTTAAACTTTATCCCTTGAGTCAAAGTTATAGGTGCTCATACCTTCCTTGCACTGAAAGTAACATGACATAACCAAGCAGAATCTTCTACCCAGAGAAATTCCAAAACTTTTAAGACAGGCAGCCCATTTTTTTAGCCCAATTATAAAAACAGAGACTGTAATACAAGCCATCACAAAAAAAAATCTGAGAAAATATTAAAATAAATTTTAAAATTTAATACGTTCAGCAACACCATCTTATATCATGCAGTACTATTCATACATGTTTGAGAATTAATTTCAAAACATGGGCAAAAAATATTTTCTACAAGTGGAATGAGTTTGAAAGCAAAATCCCTAAAGCCATATAAAAATTTGTTCATTTGTTCCCACTGTATAAGAAAACACCTAGGCATAGAATTCTTTAAACCAGAATGTTGTTGAAGATTTGCTCATTCATTCCTTTAACTCATCACAGAAATACAGGTCAGAGAAGCCCTCAAAAGCTTTAGCCCCTCTCTCTCTCTCCAAATCAGTTCCTTTTTCCAACAGTTGACTACAAAAGTCTTGCACTTAAAGTCATCTCTAATTCCTACAGTTCTTCCAAATCTATACACGTTAACATGGGCTTTTTGTCAATATGCATATAGAAAAATTATTTGCACTTACTTTTAGGGCTCACATAGCCTTCGTTTTTTTCTAAAGCAGCCAAAGATATAGAATTTTCCTGAGCCTATTAAATTAATATTTGAGATAATGTAGACACAGGTTAATATGCGGAAACCTCATTCAAGACCATATAATCTGCAACTCAAAATGCTATAATCGAAATTTATAAATACTATTACTATTTATTATATAACCCATTTCGTTCTCCTATAATTGCTTAGAGAAAATTATTTAATCAGACAAAAGGACAGATTATTCAAAGGCGCACCTCAAATAAAACCTTAACTACCTTTAAAAACAGACCTCAATATTTGTTTGCCAAAATGCTACTATTTCCATGGCTGTTCAGTACACATATAAGCACCTTTACCTACATCATACAGTGTGCTACAGCACCAGTGTGCAGTCACACTTTTCATCAGTAAATTTTTAAGAGTTCAAATTACTTTTGTGGGAAGTAAGGATACAAGAAATTGTGTTTTAGAGAGTCAAAGCAGCCAAATAGTCACTTCACTGCCACACCACAGAATGCAGTGTGTACAGCACTGAGCAGCGTTCAGTAAGCAGAGTCATGAGGTGGGCCCTCCTGCCCTGTACCTGCGGTGTGCCAGCTCCTGGCTGTCAGTGCCATTCAAAGCAGCAGTCAAGGTGGCTGGCTAACATTACACAGCTGCTCCAAACTTCTGGGACAAATCAGAAAACCACAAATAAAGCACACCTTATTAAAGGAAGGGCTAACATCCTGCTCTTACAAACCTCAAACTGCACTAAAGATGAGGACAACAATATACAGTGACAGATTCAACCCAAAGGACTTTTCTGCTGCTACTCTGCACCCTGCTGAAGGCATATATTGAAGGGCAGCCAACAGAAGTGGTGGTGGGGAACATGACACTGGGGCAGAGACAAGATACTTGAAAGGTACTGTTCCTTATTAATTAGCTATATCTAGAATTGCAAGTCTAATAACTAATCTGAGATAGCTCACACCAATGCAATTGCTGTTTACCCACTCCTTGTCAAATATCCGGCCAATACCAAGATATTCCTGACTGGTCTATCAGAGTATCTGAAGTGCATAAAACTTCCAGCAGGCTATGCATGGAAAAGTGAAATTATAAAGCATAGCAGGATTGACTGTAACGCAACCAGAAGTAAGTTTTGCTGCTTTTGAGGAACAGCATAGCATTAAATTACGGGTTTACACGACTTCCAGATTCATGAGAACCTGACTTTGCCTTAACCATTTCATCACTCACAACCAGCAATGCATGCAGGCAAACTGCAAAATGTTACATTGACTATCTTTTCTGATTTGAAAAATCTCAAAACACAGGTTTATGCCATTTAACATGTCTAAGATCAAAACACTGATTTGCAAAAAGTAACATTCTAATTTCCAAAAGTGTGCATGTAAAATACTCACCTTTTTTTTCTTTTGTTTATTTTTTCTGGCTTCCTCTGCTGAAATACCAGCTGCCTCATTGAGGTATTTATTGCCCACTTTACTTTCAAACCATTTTAGGTCTACAAAGACTTCACTGAAGTGTTCCCGATCAAACTGTGTAGAAAGTTTAAAGTAAGTTTCCAAATATTTGAGGGCTGTCAAGTTTAGAATGCTACATTAACAATGTCTTTTTAGAACGTGCATTAGATCACATGTAGAGTCATCTGTACATAAGCATTTTGCCCTAGAGCTACAACTAAACTAATAGATTTGTAAGTTACAACTAAAAATATTGCTGAGAAACCCAGCAATATGTTAACATACAGCCAAGTCATATTTTGTTTACTTTCAGTAAGGCAGCAAGGGGTAACAAAAAGAGTTAAATAACTCCCACACTTCAGTATCAACTCTAGAAGTAGTACATATACAGGGTCTGTGTAATATAACCTTGTGCCACAGACCCAACACCGTCATAGCTCTAGCCAAGAACCAGAGGACATGGCTAAAGCAGGGACAATAGCTTATCTCCCTCCTTCCAAGTTCAGTGGAAGGCTTAATACTTTCTATTTCTACATGGCTATGGCTTACCTCATCTCTGGGATGGATTACTGCAGTGGCACTTTACAGGACTGCCTCCTGTACACCAGTTCGTTTGTGAAGAATGCTGATGCCCCTGAGAAATACTAATGCCTCATTGCACTTTACCAATGATTTTTATAAAACACTTGCAAGTAATGTTCCTCTCCAAGCTCTTCAGACACAGCTTACCCCATAGGAAACTATACCAGCAGGGGAAGCAAAGAATACTGCTGCCTGCTGCAAGCTTTGCCCAACACTGCCACGCACTATTCCATGTGAATTGAGGACCACAATTCTACTGGTGAATCCTCATTTGACTTGCAGTACTAAAAGATGCTGGATAAAGCATAGATCAAATGATTCAATCTTTTTCCTCTTATACTGATAAGATCAGACAACAACTGACTGAATTCCATCTGCTAAATGGTAAACCAGTGATTGAACCACCTGTTACAGTTCATTACAACTACACTATGGTGTATTTTAGGGCACTATGGAATTTACATTCAACACACTATACCATTCTATACAGCACAATTTCAAAGTTACTTACATCTGACAATCTTGTGAGATATTTCTCAAAACGTTCTAAATTCAGATGCCCATTTTCATTGATGTAACCTATTGTGAAAATTAAGTATGTTTTTTAAACTAACACTTTAACAATTTGAAAATTTCCATTTAAATGCCCCACAGATAACAGAATGCAATCTTGCTGGCTGTCTAAAGAAAGTATAATAAATGCTAAACATTCCAACATGGCTAAAAAAAAATCAGAAAACATTCATGCAGGAATGTTAATGCTCATACTCTCCACAAGTGAAGGTGGTTTTCTTACCTCCCAGTTCTGGCAGGATAGCCATGTATGTTCTGTAAAGTAGCGGCAGTGCATCATGATTAATGTGTAAATGAGGTAGATGAGGAATGAAATCATTTCCTACAAGGAAACCCATTAAGATCCAATCATCTATTATCCTTTCAATATCATATTCAAAGGAAATCTTGTCCTGGGGGAAAAAAAAAGAAGGAAAAAATAAAAAAACCCCAGGAGTGTAATTTTCATTATCGTTTTTGCATAAAGACCTCACACATTTTTCCCAATCTCAGTTCCATTAGAACTTACTTTTACTGGGGAAAATTCATAATCAATATATTCTCTCATCAGTGATAAGTGCAGTAAATGAAATGTGGTTTCCTCTGGTGCACATGCTCTGTAAATTATTCAAAACCCCACGTTAATTATTTATAAACACACTTTCACCATTAATATTAATAGAAGTCTAAGGTTACCTAAACCCAAGAAATTTTACTAGGATTGTCTCCTCATAGAAGAAATAATGTATAAACATTTTCTTGAATCTATTTTAGGATTAATGTGGTTTGGTCTATAAAATTTTGCATTAGACTTTTCTAAATGCCAGATGTGACTGTATGGAGAACAGCTAACTCAGAGAAAGCAGGGCAGCTTTGTGGAGTTTCACACTGCAGTAACTATTTCCTAAGTACAAAAGGGACAAACTAATTCAACTTTGCACCAGCCCAATAAATTTTAAGGCACTTTAGAACCACTCTAAATAAATACAGAGTATACAGATACACATCTAAACTGGCTGGGTTACTTTTGTAGTCATTTGAAATGCTTCTTGTAAGAACAATGCTCAACCTGAAAATATGCTCTGTATGCATTATTCTCTAATAATACATCGTTTCATGACTTTTCTAACCCAAAGAATAAACTAAGATTTTAATAACTTAGTATGCAATCAATTAAGAAAACAAATTACCAAACACAAACCTGTTTTAATCATCCGGTACCTTTTGGATTTAATTTCATTGCATATAAAATAAGAGTAAAGTTAAATCACTTCACCTTTGAGCCTTTTTACCACCAAATCTGACTTCTTCTCTTAAGAGTGCAAAGTGTGCCTCGTGACTTGTTAATCCCAGCATTATCTATTGCAAAGAGATATTAGAAAGGTCTTCATCATTTTTTAACCATGCAAGCAGTATAAAGAAATGCTGATGCCCTGTTCCATTAAAAATTCAAAAGTTCCCAGGAATACAACATTACAAGCTTGTTTAATAACATTTTGGAACGCTATAGCTTAGCAAGATATCAAAAATGGACATGTTTGACAAATTTCTGTGGTTTATATCATTTGAATTGCACATACCAAGTCAGCATCTAAGCCATAGAGACAGTGTCTTGTGTTTGGATCATGATGAGGCTTTGCTTTTTCTGATCTGATGAACTCCATAATTTTATGCTCACCTTCCCCTGGAGTCTGGACAAAACAAAACAAACACACAAAAAAATTCAGCATTTTTTTTTCTAGACAATAAAAAAAAAAATTTAAAATAAAATAGTAAGAAAATACAATGACCTCATGGCCCGATAAGTAGACTGTTATTCCTTGCCAGGATTTGTCTGTGGAAATCTTCATATTTACAAAATATTTAAGATGCTCATTCAATCTGGCCATAAATTCAGTTCCTGAAAATAGAAACCTAAGTTAAAAATAAAAGCTTTTCACTAATTTGAATTAACATATTGAAGTATTAATGAAAAAAAAAACCCAACAAATAAAAATTCTGCCAGAGATGAAGGGGATAACCGGTCTTTTTCCTAAGACATTTTATTTTTTACATAGTAATCTAAAAATCTTTGAGAGACATATTCCAAGCCTACTGGAAGTAACTAAAACTTCAGTTCTCAGCTTACTTAAGCCTCTATTGATTCTGTCTTGTATTTTTTCAAAAACATCCTTAAGAAAATAGTGCCAAAATACAGATGCAAAAACATCAATCTAAACACTTAAATTTAAGTAATTGAGGAATTATCTTACCTGGTGTTATACAGTTGGAGTCAAATCTGGCTTCTGTAGGGAGAGTTTCTCCCTTTTCTAATGCCTTTTTTATTTTCTCCTCTGCCTCTTTTGCTGATCTAAAACAAAGCAGGGTTGAAAAGAGAGTAGAGAGAGAATCGTCTTCCTCAAATGTTAATATCTTAAGTGCAGCTTCACTGACAAAATAAATATAGTTGATTTTTAAGAGTGCTTTAAAAAAAAGGGAGGGAACTTTAACTCCTGAATAGAGTTTGAACTTCTTTCTAATACAACTAAGAATCCTTAAAAATAGCTTTTTCTTCCCAGTACTGGTGATAACCTGTCACTACTCAGACGTAGTTCGATATCTAGATGATTATACAATGGCTGGTCACAATGAATGAAAATTAATGTTGAAACAGCAGGAAGACTTGGGATCTAAGCATCTGAAAGTGCTATCCCAGAACAATAATGGTAATATAGTTAAACAAAGCAGCAGGTTTGAAACACCAAGAGTCAGGGGAGTGAACTAGCAATTTACCATCACCAGTAATGGAGAAACTAACGCTACCCTGGCCAAGGATTTCATAAACATATTTGAACCACAGAGAAACCACCAAGTCTTAGACTTTTGTCCTCTTAATTCCACTACAATTTTCTATTTAGAACATTTTAATCTCCATTTCCTCTCAACCTCTTTTCCTTAAAGAAAAAACCCACATCCATAAACAAACCAGAAAAAAGTCCAGTTGCTTACAGATATTTTCTCTTTCCCTTTCCCCCAACTTGTTTATGTTATGTTGCATTTCACTCACCAGTCATGTGTGGTCTGACCACGGGCTTTCTTTCCTTACAGCAATCTTAAAAAAAGCTTCCAAATCTCCCAAAGCATTACTATAATTCTTAACACTGTGAATCTACTAGCAGCTCTGCATCTGAGGTATGTATCTTGGGACCCGGTATCAACAGGAAATCAGAGTTTCATTAGAAACTTGATGTCTTCTATAACTGTCAAAGAACACTCTGCTACAGCTCCCAAAAAGGCACATCTAGAACTGGCATTCACAAAGACCAAAGACTCTCACACATTATAAAGCTACTGGAAACATCTCCAAGAGCTCCACTGCAGATTTATTTTGCAGAAGATTTCATAAGAAAAAGCAACCCCTGTCCCCAAGTGTCACACACACCGAGAAACATTCAAGTGACAAGCAAACTTTTCTTTTTGGCATCCTGATTTGAACACTTCTACAGGTAGTTACTCTCATTTAACTAAAAATTAAAACTACTATCAAAGGCACAACAACTCAATCTATTTTACTTTTTATGGCATACATTTAAGTAAGTGGCTTTTTAAATTGTTTACTATCCTCAAGACAGAGTCAGAACGAATCATCTTACCTAAAACGTCTCCCACGCTGCTGATTCATTTTTGCTCTTGGAGCTACTCCATCAACTGCCATGAAGAAAACTTTCCTTGGTTTAATAATGCGAAATAATACTTCCAAATAGTGAAAGATATTGGCAAAAATCTTATCTTCTGAGATTCTGAAGTGAACATCATCATCGTTTGGATGTGAACACTGATGTATAATGCCATTCATGTCCAGGTATAAGTTGTCAAACTCTGGAATCTGCAAAAACCACAGTGAGTACCCACATGTGAAGCTGAAAAACAATGCAGTCACTGCCCGAGGTCCGGTGGAGAGCAAGGCACTCTGGCAATGAGCTTGGCTGGGAAGACCCGCCTGGAACTTACTACACACCAACTGCTAAGGAAGAGCATCTGCCCTGGTTATGGGTTTGCCTGCACATGCAACCTGTTATGATTTTTCTCAGTGAGCAACATCAGCTGAATAGATTCCTATCCTATCCTGGCCATTTCTGGAACCTCAGGACTTTTGTCCCTGTGCTTGGTCAACCTTCTACATTGTCAAAGGGAAAAGTAAACAAAAATCACTCTTTTGAGGATGCTTTCTTCCTTTTTCAGAACCCTATAAACTTCACTGATTCAATCCTTCACAGCTGCACTACAAACAATAAAAACTACAAAACTGAGGTTGCAATTTCCTACAGTATTTCCAAAGCAAGGCCAGCTTAAGAAGCTTTAGAGTTCTCCTGGTTAGCCAGTTCCTTCCCTTCCCACCGCATGCTGCCTCTTTAGCCACGAGCCACCTGGGAGTCAATAACCACCAAAAGCAGCGGAGTTAGCCATGATAACATCAATTGCTTTCCCACACTTTCCAAACATGGGTTTTTTTTCTTTCTAGTTCTCTGCTCTTCCAACAGCCTTATCTGTAGCACTCACACTTCCTTTTAAAGGAAAAAAACCCACGAAACGTACACAAGCAACATATAGAGCACAAGCACTGTTAAGCATATAAAACAAAGGGGCCATTACTATCTTTTTGTTCCCAAAACCCACCAAACGTGCAGAAGAGCAATTTGCAATAAGCAAATCTATTCTTTAACCCACTAATATGACTGTTCATAAAAATTCTCCTTTTGTTACATCTGTACCCCTGCTGCAGCCTCCCTGGCCAGAGCAGGCACTGCTGCCTCCCCAGCTTGCCAGAGTCAGAGTTTAAAAGCTTCCCCAGCTCCGGTGAGCAGCCCAGGCAGGTAAGGGAACAGCAGGAAAGCCAGCAGGCACTGCCGCTGCCTGCTCCAGAGGGCAGGACACACTTCAGGGAGACCGAACAAATCATAAACAAAGACCTAAGCTTTAAAAACTGCTTTGAAACAGCAGGAAAGGTCAAACACCCAGGTTTGGAATCACTCGAGCCTAGCACCTTAGCTACATGGATACAACAGCTATGTTATCTTTAAAAATCATAGCTGTTTAGGGAGAACATACGGATATTCAAATATGCTCTCGACTGTCACCCCTCTCAGAATAACCTTAGACCATAAAACCACATCTATAACACTACTTGAAAACGATAATTAAAAATCAAGAGCATGCACCTAACAGGTACCAAACGCGGTATCTCTGAAAACAAGGCTTTTTTTGCCCTGCTGTTAAAAGCATCAGTGACTGCTTTCCTTTCCAGGCTTGAGCACACACATCCCGACGCGCCGCCGACACAACCCCCCGGCGCGGTGACAACAAGGGAAGCAGCAGGGCAGTAACACCCGGCCCTCTCCTCCCCGCCCTCCGCAGCTGCAACTTTTCCGAGCCCGACAAGGCGGACACTCCGGCCGGGGCTGCCCGTGGGGGCCGGGCATTCCTGAGGGAACAGCGCTGGGGCTCGGCCCCACAGCCGGGCTGTCGGGGGGCACCCACCGCCCGCCGCCCCGGCACTCTCGGCCGCTCCGAGGGCGGGTCCCGCCAAGCCGCGGCCGCCCCCGGGCCCACGCTCAGGCCCGGCCGCTCCTCGTCCCGCCCGAGACTCCCCGGGGCCGGGCCCCCGTCAGGCAGCGGCGCTGGGCCCGCAGCTCACCTGATGCTCCTTCAGCACCTGGCTGAGGCAGGGGTACCTCTCCGAGATCCAGCGGTAGAACTTGGGGACCCCCATGGCCGCGGACCCCCGCCGGAACCGGGAACCGGGAACCGCGGGCCGCGCCCCGCCCTCCTTCCGGCGCGCCCCGCTGACAGCGCGGGAGCGCCCCTGACACCGACCGACAGCGCGGGGCGAGGACACCGGCACCGACACCGCGGGGCGGGGACACTGACAGGGACACCGGCACGGACACGGACACCGCGGGGCGGGGACACGGACACCGACACGGACACCGCGGGGCGGGGACACGGACAGGGACACCGGCACCGACACCGACACGGACACCGCGGGGCGGGGACACCGACACGGACACCGACACCGCGGGGCAGGGACACCGACACGGACACACCGCCGCCCCCGCCCCGCATCGTGCCCCGTTGCCATCGAAGCCCTGAGTCCGCGCCCCTCTCCCGGCCCTCCAGCCCGCTCCGGCCGTGCCCGCACGACTGTCTGCGCGCTTCAGATAAACTGATACACTGACTGATAACGCTCCGGCACTCACACGCCACGCTGGGAAAGACCGTAGTGTGGTCCAAAGATTTTACTTGGAAAAATCCTCACGTTTCTGGGACCTTTAGACTGCCCGCTGGACTCACAGAGAAACGAGCCCCCCGAACCAGCTGTAAGCCATCGCTCGGGCTCGCCCTGCAGCGCCTCTGCACTTCGGCTGAACGAACTCCAACTCGAGTCTGGCGCCACAGCGGGAGCCTGTGATCAAAACACAACAGGAGTGTTTGTCTCTCAGCATAGCAAAAACCAAGATACTGTAAAAAAATTCTAATGATAGCCTACTGTAGGATAAAAGAGTGTAATTTTTCCCTATCTCCCCCCACATTTCCCTACAATTTGGATGCCTAGACACGCAAGCAATACTGTAAGTTAGTATTTGCCTCCTGACCACATTTATTTAGTCTACTCTTGCCTATGTTAAAACCCCCTTTCTGAAATGGAGTCTGGAAAACCCTTGTAGAGCCCCACTTCTCACAAAGGAGGAGGGGCTGTGCAGAGCCCTCAGAAGCTGCATGTTCCAGCCACAACCCCGTGCCCACGGCACTGCCCTTCCAGCCCCACTGCCAGGGGCAGTGCCCAGCTCTGGGCCAGGCCCTCCGGGACGGTTCCTCAGCAGTGATGGCACAGCCTAAGGAAACAGGGTCAGAACATGGGCACACTTTACCTGTTTACTCATGATGACATTTAAGATCCCAGCTACTTCGTAGACATAGCCAGGCCACATGGAAGAAAGCTGAAGAGAACCAAAATTCAAGGTCTACTGCTGGAAAGAAATGCTAATTTATTATTAGAAAGTCCTTCTGAATATAAGTAGAAAAAGTTGAAAGAACAACTTTACATCATATCAATATTAAACTTTATTGTCATATTTTCTAATCTACAAGTAAGCTAAATGAGAAAAAATCTTTAAAAAATATACAGTACTTTACAAAGTGCATCTTTCAACATTGAGAAAAAGTTTTATATAGAGTAAGACACTTGCAGAGACTTGCATAGTCTAGTTTTTAAGCCGTTCTTATGTATTGCCTTCTACATGTTTACCAAACATAAGTCCTAACATCTTACACATCCGTGAGTGTGTTCATGGCATCCTCACAAGGGCATTGTATATTTCACACAGATTTCGGATGATCCTAAGACTGTTCTGCTGCTCACAATCAGAAACCAACAGAAGTAACCAGGTCTCACAGAGTCCGACCTTCCCCGCAATATTAAAGCTACATCCCTTGTGAATGGTATTGTTCCAAAGGGAACAAATTTCACATATATGGAGCCCAGCCCATATACATCTGGCAGAGCAGGTTGTCGTCACTTGCCTCTTGAATAAGGTAATGAACATGCCCTTCAATAGATAAAGGCAATCCTTTCATTCTGTTTCTAGTCTTAATGACACCTTGCAGCCGTTGTTCTATGTCAAGGACATGGGTTTTGGCCTGGAAAAAAAGGAAAAAAAAATAGTTACTATGCATGAACATCAACTTCTTAAAATAAAACAAAGTATTTGTTAGAACATGTTTGAAAATGTATCCTAATTTAATACAAAGCCCAGATGTCTCTACCAGACACATTGAAAATGAAGGCTCCTCACTTTTAAAAACAATTCTTAAAATGTATGTATTATTGGTCAAGTTATAACTTTTGCCTTACATTTCTACAGATGAAAGTTACCAGAGAAGACTTAAAGAGTTACACAAATGTGAAAATGGCAGAAAGCTTTATTTCATACAATTACTTTCAAATAAATGGAACATTTTCCTAGCCTTGTTCTTGGATTTCTGGATAAAATTTAAGCCTGGAAAATTTAGGCCAAAATTATAAGCAACGGAAATTGGGGAAGTCTAATTAAAGTGGTTGTGCCAAGCATCTCAAAATGAGCTGTTCCAAGGCCCACTAGAGCAGCTAGTTCACACAAATTATACATTTCCTTTTAAAGCCCAAGCATAACACTGGCACCTCTCCAGAAAAAGCAGTTAATTTATACAACTATGTGGGTGGTCTTGTACTTAAAAGAAAGGTTATGTATACACAGTGGTTAGTAACTGTTTGAAAACCAGGAGATTTTCTGTGCTGAAATACAACAAAGAGCTTAACTGAGCTAAGACAACTTCAGTACTGTAGTTTGTCCTTATATTTGCTGTGTTTGCCAGTGCTCCCTAAGTATTATCTCCTATTATACATTTATTTTCATTAAATAGTCCTTAAAAAAAAAAAGGGGGACAAATTAGAAATTTTGCAGAGAAGAAAGATAAAAAATATTACAGGCTGTGCAAGCTATATTTTGGATGAATAATACAGTCTTCACCAGCAGTTAATAAAGAAATAGTATATCTGAAATCCTAATTTTCATGTAACAAGGCATGCATTTATTCGATAATAAACTTCCACTCAGGAAAGCAGAAAAACACATGAAAAGAACTCCAGATGTTCCCATCACTGTAAATCTGGAGGATTGTGCAACTGTCAGAGTGAGGGGTAGCTAAGATCCAGTACTTCTGCTGATGTTGCCCTTGAATTGGTAATCTAAGAAGAGAATTGTAGGCTCTTTTGTTTGGTTCTTTAGTAGATAAATTAAACTTTCTGCCAGTAAAAAAAAGTCTCTTTATAGATAAAAATTATGAACGCAGAGATAATAAAGAACAACCAACCAGAGAAATTTTTAAATCAAAGAAAAAAAAGGACAGCTAAGGTTTCAATTAGAAAATATATTTAACCACAATGGCCATTTGACATTTGCATACCTCAGGTTATGCTTGCTTTAAACTAACCTTTTCATTGACAACTTCTCCAGTTTCGTTCACCTGGGCTTTTGTATTCCCTTTAACAGGTTTACTCCATTCCACAAGCGGATCGTGGAGAAAAGTCTTTAAGACACTAAATAAAAAAAAAAATTAAAAAAGGATAAGATACACACAATCTATTTCCTTTTCAAAACACAAACACTGACAGGAGCCCAAAGATAGTGGTGGATATTTATATTGCTTTATATTTAACTGCATGTCATATTGAGACTGAGCTGCACCACAAGCATATGCTAGAACTGGCAGCAGTTACTGTTTCACATGTTGAGACTGCAGGCAGCTTTTAGGAGTTTGCAGCCAAAGCACCTGCCATACCTCATTAGGGGCTCCCTTTGATCACGCATGAGTCTCATGGTGACTTCGCAGGCCCTTCGGAAGAGACCTTCTGTTCCCATTGGGCCCATTCCATTAACCATGTTGTGAGTGAGACGGAAAGGAACGATTTCTGGAACTTCAAAAGTTTCTCCCTGTACATTGAGAAAAAAGGGTATGGCCCAAGTGTTTTAACCATTATTAAAATAAAGAGTAACATTTGCACTGGGTTTAGGTTTTTTCCCCATCTTTGTCTGTGGCAGTTTCTGAGCTGGCAAGAGATGTTTGCTCCGATCACAGTCTGACTCAGCTGCTAAGAGAAATAAAGTGAATAAAGGATACCAGTGTCCAAATAACCTTTTTCCATGTTTTAACACACTAATACAGGATATAAAATTTAGTTCTTAAAAATATATTGCTGCTGTGTAGTCTCATGCAAAATGCTAACTTACTCCAAATGCACTCTGGCCACAACTACTACTGTTTACTTTTACAGAACCATTGGAATTTTTGTGGTGAATCTGTGTGAGAAAGAAAGAAAGAGAAATTCTTCACAGCAGCAAAATTCTGAAGGTAGCAATTACAAGTTTTGTTTGGAAGGTGGTGGTGGAGAGAAGAGAATCACAAAATGTGAACAATCTAAAATTTAGGCTATTTCAGTGTATCCACATCAGGTCATCTGGTATTGGCTAAATCAAAAAGTTGGTTTTCATTAAATGCAGCACATAGAATGATCACATCCTCTTCACATACCCCAGACTGTTTGCTGGGAAGACAAATTGAGACAGAACACAATGGATATATTAAAGTAAAAAAACATGGAGAAAACCCCAGACAGTAGCAGTGTATTACTTACATGCATCTAAAATGAAGAGCAAGGTCGGCAAGTAGCATTTCTCACCTTATTGAAAAGGCAGTTGAAATCCACATGCACACATTCCCCAGTCAAAGAATCAAAGAGGATGTTTTCCCCGTGCCGGTCCCCCAGGCCAAGGATGTAACCCACCATGGACATGACGGCGACGGAGCGGCAGTACGCTGACCGGCTGTTGTACCTGCGGGAAGAAGGAGCAGGAATGTCCAGGTAGCTTCCTTGGCTTATCTGTCTTTATTCAGCAGAATCATTAATGCTTAGGGAGACACACAAATTAGATATTCTTGAGCTAGTCCAATCCCAGTCACTAACCATGAAGTAGGATCAGGAAATGTCCTAAGAAACCATTCATGGAAGAGAGGAGGATGACGTGGCAGAAGGACTTCTTTGAACATTTTCAGCTTTTCAGCCACAGGTGCTGATTTTGGAAGCATGTGCTGACGCAATTCTTTTCCAGTCATATAAATCCCTGCAACAGACTTCCTTGGTTAGGCAAAAGAAATCCCCAAATACAAAGCCTTCTATGTATTATCGCAATATGGTATTTTAGAGAAAATACATGTCTCCATAAAGTTGAAATAAATGAACAAATGAAAAATAACCCATAGAACGTGTTGGTTGTGAGGTACTGGGAAGTAAATTAAAAAAAAATCCTTATGTTAACTGTAAGAGAAGAGTTGGCTAACAAGCCACCATGGGATACAGCGAGGGAGGGAAATTCACAAACACAAAAACCCCTACCCTCACAAACCCATTCATTATATTCATTCACGTTTGGAGTTCCAAACTCCCAGTATACATGCAAAATTTCCCCCCCAAATTATATTACACTGACAATAAACTTGCTTTTTAAACAAGAAATTAAAAAAACTAATCTGATCTTTTCACTGGAAAGTCGCTGTGCTCTCAACCTTGATTCAATTATATGTTATCTAAATTATCTCACCCAAATGAAACAGAAATGAAAAATAACAGATCAAATCTAAAGAAAAAGTCCACAGTCTGTTCTATTATGTATGTCTGTGATGCACACACATCCCCACACTGCTGGCACTGCTGCTGGAACGATGGACAATAACAAATATAAGAAAGTATTAAGATGACTTATCAGTTCTTGTAAGGAACTTGTTCATTGCAAGCATCAATTCTCTTCCATTCAAAAGTCTGCCACACATGAGTAATAATATATTGCAGATAGTTAAAAATACATGTGACTGGACCTTCCTAGAATTTAGCTTGATTCTTGCCATACTTCAGATACAATCCTTTAAAAATAGCTAAAAAACTGTCACTATAGTCTTAATATCTTTCTGTACCTTTCTCCTTGTAAAGCTTTATCAGGATATTTCTCAGACCAGCAGTATTGTTCACCCATTCAATTATGCCACATTCGTCATTTAATGGAATCACTGCGTAGGTTCGAATGTGGAGCTCTCGCCTACGGGACTCTGCATCTTTTCTTAGGCACTATTCACAAAAGAAAAAATGAGATTAACAGATAGCACTGTCAGGATCAAAATGGATCAACAACATTGGCCACTCCATCTTTATCTATTTTCCCAGTCGCACAATCTAGAATTTAAAATTCTAAGCTTAACAGTCTGCAGTAGGTCAAACAAGCAAAATGTGCATCTGTTCTCTGAAGTAAATTAACAGAAAGAGGATTTTTCTATAAAATAGTTAAACTGCCCAACTTGTACATGGCTTAAAATCCTTAAAAGCAGGAGTTGAAATAAGTCTTTTAGTGTTTCAGAGATGCTATTGTTTGCTTTAGCCTCACAGAAAACATCGTACCTTAGCCTTCATCATACTGCTGAGAAGCAAAATATAACTAAAACACAAAGCATGGAAACATTTTTAGTATTAAAAGATTAATTTACCTGTTTTTATGAAATATCATTAGAAAAGACTAAACAAGAAATATTAAGCACAACAGCAGAAAGTTTGCAGGTATTTATGTACCATAAATAACTTTTCCAGTCTATTTTTGCTGGAATAAGCAACTGTTTTGGCAAAATCTTGTATTTGGTTATTTTTTTTTTTTTTTTCACAAATATGTAACCAGTTGCACATTATCAATTGTTAGTGATTTCCATGGAAATCAAGTATTTTACACCAGTTTACTTTTCTGCCAGTGAGCTTTATCTCAAGGTAAGTTGGCCTTTATGTTAGATAGTTCAGTGTTCTGTCCTGGTCAATATGTATAACGTGTCTGATTGTCTCACTCATCCAACCTTATTAATAAGGGAGTTGAATTCCATGAGCCGGCAGTCTTTTCTTAGATCATCTTTTGGCTTACACATCATAATGTAAGATTTCCCATCTGAACCTTTCAAGGTGATCTTTTTAGGCTTTTGAAGCGAGGCAAGAATTTCCACCTAGAGGAAAATGAAGTTCTTAATTAACATTTGTATCAGATTATACAAAATAAAGTGTGTAATTGCCATAAATCCTGCAACCAATCATGCCAGCACATCCGTGGTGCTGCAGCATATTAAGCTCAGAACCACCCATCCCAGGCTCTTATGAAGAAGCCACTGAGTTTCCACAAAAGTAATTATGAAATTTCCTCCTCACTCCTCCATTTCTAGAGAACTAAGATATATTTGCAGCTACATTTGTTTAACATGAAGCTAAAAACCAGGTACCAACCAGAGCCTTACCGTGTCATCAAAGCCTGCAATGTAGGCCCAGCATCCAGGAAAAGGGTCATGGTTAGCATGTGTGCCAGGAATCGAAGGGAGAGTTGGTATCATTACAGATTGTAAGGGAATGAGAATTTCACTAAATGTGTGCTCTTCTACTAATCTTTTCAGGGTTTTGAAATGAATGTTCATGCTTAATGTTGAGCTGTTTCCATCAACCTTGAAAAAAGTATAGATCAAAGTTAATAGTAACACTTAAGATTAACAAACTTAAAAGAGTACTATTACACATTAACTGATAAACAGAATAGAATAATAAATGCTTTTGATAATAAGAAAAATGGCAACTTACATTCCAAATTATACAATCAAAAAGTAAGTATATCTGGCTGTTATGGCAGACGTATTTTTCATTTTAAGTATAAATACAGAATAATGCAAGAATTTATTTAGTTTTACCTTTATTAGGTTAATTTGTTCATACTTTTACAGTAAAACTTTATGAAAGGGCATAAATTATATGTGAAAGCACAAAACAATGTAAAGCCCATGCACTGTGAAACGTACTGTTATGTACTGAAATATTTTCCAGTGGGCTCCATTTAGAGCTATTTTCTACCTTTTTTCAAAAACATTTTCATTAAGTAAAAAAAAAAAAAATCTACTATTTAGTGTAGTTTCTGCTGAATTGCAATAATGTTACGAATTGGCTAATGAAAGTGATCAGAAGCTTTTGCTTTTTGCCTGATCCCATTACATGCATTAAGTTGTTTATTTTTGTACTTACGGGCTTGTTGCAAAGTTCTAACAGCTTGTCTGTAAGGCGGGTTGCATCTCCAATAAATTTCCCTAAAGATTCCTTCATGTGGATAGCTCTGTTTAGAATTTCCTTGCATCTATTGACACGCATAGGGTAAGAGGACTGAAAAAGAGGAAAGTTAACATTTATTAAACAGTCAAACGAATTATTTCCCCTTCCCCCAGTAATTAATATTCTTTCCTCTACTTATTGCTTGTCATATTTATTATCTGGAGAAGGAAGTGCTCCTATTGATGAACTAAAGTGATATGGTTGGGGTGGGTGGTGTGGTGGTTATTCCTTCTGTGACCATTTTTGGGAGTTCCACAACACAATGGCCAATATTCAAGAACATGCCAGTGTAGACTGAATGTTATTTCCCCAGCCTTAAAGAAACAGTATGCACCATGCTTTCCAGTTTGCTTTGGAATGACCTTACTCCCAGGTAATTATTTGGCTTAAATAGTGTATTTATGTTACCTTAATCAAGGAACAGAGTCGATTATTTAATTATAAAACTGAAAGTACTATTACACAATTGTTAAATGCAACAAAATCTGTTGCCCATAACTACACAATTCATCAGCTATTTATTATTCAAATTTCCTTTCCTAATACATGATACAAGTTCAGATGCCTAAAAGCATTCTAATTTGGAACAATTAAACTGTCATATCTGAATTCAGACTGCAATAAAATACTTTGCAGTGATGGCATCAATATCCTCTTCCACAACACTGTATCTCAACAACTGAAACTCTCAATTCCTTCTTACCATCTTAGCGTAAAACAGTTTACATTGACATTTCTCTCTGAAGAAAACAGTTTTGTAAACTTTATAAAGGTGCAGCTATACGCATCAGGGTACCTTGGACACAGCAGTCATCATCCACATGGCTTGCTGTGGGTAGGCTAAAAACACTTTAGCCACAATCACCATGAGGACTGTGAAGACTTCATCATGAGAGTGGCAGATGCGGGAGATGAGCTGAGAAAAAGCTGTGAGGAACTGGTAAGGTGCCAGGTGGTTTGTGTGCTCTGTAATCACCTTGTTGATTTTAGCCAGATCATTCTTCATTTGAACACGTTCTGAACGACTGGCTGGAAAATAATAGGGCAAGACTATGTTCCTGGTTTTCCCCATTGGAAATGTAAAGTCATTTAAATCAAAGCAGTGAAGTTCTTTCTAACACACCATACAGTGACTTAATACATACACTATTTAACTAACCAGAATACCAGGAAATTACCAAGCACAGAACACACAACAGGCAGTACAGAAAAGCTCTCATTACACTCTTAAAATTAATCCTCTAAAATGATGCAGTGGTGTAGAACGAACCAAAACCACTCCATGTATTTGCCTGATAAAAGCAAATTCAAGTTCTTTAGTGGAGAGGAAATGAAGTCTTTACGTGGGGTGAAATGAGCACACCTGTTCCTGTCTCTACCCCTGCCCCTGAGGATCCAACATGAGTTTCACATCACTATGACAGAGAACACGATGTGATGTGCCTGCAGCCAAACACAATTGACCCAAGTGTATAGAATGAGGTCAATATCCAGAAGCCACAACTGTCTGCTTCAGTGCAGACCTGCAGGCAGTGTTTGCAGTTTGCATTTGTACAGAAATCTCCGCATAGTAACATTCTGTAATTTAAGAGAAGAGTAGTATTTTCTTGCTGCCATATAATCTCAGGCAATAAGTCTAAATGAAGAATTCTAAATATACTTCACTGCTCTATCATACATTCGAAAGATATGAATATATACAGGAACTATGTATTGGTGAAAAACATTCTACCTTTATCACATTCATATGCTTTTGCTCCAAAGTCCAGCCACAAAGACAGCATTCTTGGCATTGACTGATAGATGAATTGGTTTCCATACTGGAGAGACCTGTGATTACATGTTTAAATCAAAGTATGTTAATGGTGTATACTGGAAGCAATGCAAATTTTACATTCTCAACTGGTTCATATTCCATTCTGAATTTCAGAGACTTATGTCAGCATTTTAATGCATCTGCAACAACCAAAAATTACAAACATACAAAGGGTTTGGGTTTATTAATCAAAATTTCAGACGAATTAAATAACTGTATGACACAAGACAGACAATTGCTCAGTCGGAAGTAAATTAATTAGGTATGAAAACAAAAAAGGAAGCATGCAGCATTTTTTTTATAATACTGCATGAAAATCTGAGTAAGTATGAATTGGTGAAAGACAATATATTCCTATAAAAATGCTTTTCCCCAGTATAATAGTCATCCTTCTATAGAAACTAAGCAATGTTCCCCTCTAACCTCCCGAAATGATGAACTATGTATCTAATCAGATCTCCTTGCTTTTCCATCTTGTTGTCAGTTACCATTGGCATTAATTTATCATAGTATTTTGCAAGGTAAAAATGTCCATCTTCCCATTCTGGCAAGCAAATTGTAACATCCTGCAACAACATCAAAATAATATAATTACTTTTGAGAGGATGCTAAATTAAAAATAGAAAATAAAATTATTCTCAAGAAACAAAAATCTTATATTAGTTACATTGTGCAAAGTACATGCAAAAAGAGTATTAATTACTGTATTAACTGTAACTCCAAAAATTGTAATTTTGCCCCAAGATAAATGCCCCACTAACCACAATCTGCTTTTAAAATACTGTTTTGATTTAAAGACAGCAAGATAATTCAAGACAGGATGATACAGGATTCCTCAACTAGCAAATATTACACTTCCATTAAAAGATAATAATCAAGTCCCTGATCCTGATAAACTCAATACTGTGTTTCTTTTAGCTTTTTGAAAAATGCAACAGCACAATGTTAACAATGAATTTCATTATGTTCCGTAATTTCAACCTTAATTTGCTTTGATACATTAGTTAGGTTTCTCTCTAAATGACTGTTATAGCAGTATGTTCCTTAGTAAGACAGCAGCAACTGTTAACAGTATCAAATGCCAAAACTGGGATAGGAGACATCCTACTTCCCAGGAAGCACAAAGATCTGCATCTCTACTGGTTTAGTAGGCAATATTAATCCATGCCGAGAAGTATTTTACAGGTGTCACAAGATGAGGCATGCAATGCTCTGTTGTTCAAGAAAAACATACCAGGTATCCCTTTTCTAGTTCTTCAGAGACTGGAAGCATATTTAAAGCAGTTATAAGTCACTACCAGAGAGAGAAATAACACTGAAGAGTAGTGCAGTGCATCATTAAGTCAGCCCTGTGTATTTGGAGTAGTCCACATTTCAGTGAAGAATTCTAATTTGTGCAAGCATGAGAAAAAAGCCATGCTCCTGTAATTTGGTGTTTTTTTTGATTTTAAAAGAATTATATTAGGTATTTGTAGTTCTCACTGATGAGAACTGTAGCCTTTGCTGTACTGACATGTCACATTGAAGCTAATTAAGATAGTTATATCTTTACAAGAAGAACTACTTCCCTCCTACACATTGATATCCCATTTAATCCCACTGTGGTTATACTTGGCTGACATCATCAGGAGCATAATAATAGCTTACTTAAGGGATTCAAAACTACTGTCTTGTTAACATTTATCCAAATTACCTTATACTTCTTCATAACTGCGTTGCTTTCAAAGTTGGCAGTCTCCTCCATAAACCTGCCCACCAGCAGCATTGCCCGACCATGGATGAGCTGATTTTTGCTATTGCAAGGTGCTTTATTTTCAGGGAAACATAACTCAACCCCCTTCTGGAGAATAATGAGTGCTTCATGAACCTCACCCTAAGGGAAGATGAAAACATTTTACACACTTTAAATGAGAGAGGTGCAAAACTTCCACCTTTAGTAGTTATTGCAGAGCTGTGTTCCCAGCTGTGTTCTAGACCATTCTGGCTGTGGCAACTGAATATCACTGACTTGAAATGCTTCTTGTATTCCCTTGTTATCTCAGCACTGTTGTGCCTTTAGGTGTACCACAATAATTGCTCTCATGTTTGCTGCCTACCTGTGTTAGTTAAAACAAATGAAGGAGTGGTCTACTATTAAGCTAATTGTAATGTGCCTGGGCTGCTTTGATAGAGGCAGGTAATCCACCAGCTTTATACATGGCTGCCAGGAAAGTCAATGGAAACACTAAAATGCTCAGCAGCAGCTGGAGGCAAAAACTTCTTGTGGCTCAGCTGCAGCCAGAATGTGTTGATAGTCCCAGCAGGCATATCTTGTTTTACCTATGCTGATTGTGTCCGTTTATTTTGAAGAAAACTAAAAACATTATTTCCTTGCATGTAAAGAAATTAAATTTGGGGGTTTTTTTGGCCTTACCTTGGACCAGAGCCACTTTGCTCTTTCTATATAAAGTTCAGAGAGTGTAGATTCCCCAGCATTCAGAAGAGCATTATATGCAGTCTGGTGATGACCAGCTTTTCTTGCAACTCTTGCACTCTGGAGCCAACACTGCCCAACAAGCTCACTGTAATCCTGGCTGCAGAGATATTTTTGCAGAGAGTTAAACATTTCAGCCATGAATGCTGCTTTAAAATCCAAAGTAAACATCACAATGTGTTGAAACAGAATTTCTCAATAAGCTCTATAATACGTAATGATTATTTAAAATTACTTAAATATATTGACTTCACCTTTTTTTCCATTTAGGCCAAGAAACTAATACACTTTCTCCCTGTTTCTCACTTGCCTTTCCTATAGACACCACTTTTCCTGCTTATTTTGAAGGTACATAATGTTGTAGAGGGTTACTTTTGTCTAAAACAAATTTTCAGAATTTTATCTTCTCTCTTTAACACATATATGGAAACCCAGAGTATAACTGAGAATACAACACAGACAAGAAACAGTAGTGTTCTCACCTTCTACTGAGACTAAGCAAAGCCCTTCTCAGTGCTAAAATAGGTTCTTTTGCTCTGTAAGAGTTTTGGGTCATTTCAATACGAGCACACCAGTTCAGGGAATCTCTGCTGTTGTCACCATCTGGTTGCTGAAACATTGGCCCAATACTGTGTTCCAATTCACACAGCATATGCAACCTGTGTTAACAAAATAAAGGCAAAGATTGTTAAGAATTGATTGCTATTTGAGGTATATGCAAATATTACAAAGGTTTTGCAATTTTATTTCTAAAGAAAATATGTGTAAGTAATGGTAACCAGTAGGTCTTCCTAAAAAAAAAAAAAAAAAGTAGCAAAACTAAGCACGAAAAATAAACAATTTGTCAACTTATTAGTTATTTTCTCACTATTTCTTTGCCAAGCTGCTGAACACAGAGACAATGAAGATCACTTGGAGAGGAAGTCAGTTTTTAGAAAGAGTATTTCTATCCACTACTTTTAGCAGCAATTCTTCAAAAAGTCTGACATTTTCAACAAATCCCATTTTAAAAGCAATATACTGTTCATTAAAATGAAGTTATTCTATTTATTTTGAAGTACAATTACTGTTATTGGCTGTCACTGTAAAGTTGCAAACCTGAGCTTGGAAATGCCTTTGCAGTGTTAAGCCTTTTCATTAAAAAAAAGGCTGCTCACTTTTTAGTCTACTACAGCCAACCTGAACGTTTATTAATAAAAAAGAAATAAAAGTACTGAAAAGGATGGGGTTTCAATTCTTACTGCTCTTTTCTTGATAAAACAATGGAGTGCTTTTTGGCCTCCATAGAGGTTAAAAGAAGTGCTCTTCAGTTAATGGAGTTCCTGGCCTATATGCACTCCTTCAAGCATGGAATTAGATTGCTGATTTTTATTACCTGATGTTTTTTATTACATAAAAATGTTGACATAAACTAGCTTGCTGATTTTGAAAGACAACGATTTTATTGTGAATATTTTTCATGAGGGGTAAGTATAAACGTTTTTCAGGTGAGTATAAAAAAAAAAAGGCGACAAAAATGCACATCAGTGCCATTTACTGTGGAAATACAAAATTCTTGCTACTGCATACTTGTTTATGATTTCTGGATTTGAAAATAGTGACATGAAAATGAGAAACCTGATAATGTGTTCATATCCTCGCTGGTAGGATCCTCTTTCAAAGCTTGCTGCTGAAAGGGGGACAATCTGTTCTGCTCGAACAACCTTGAGTGTCTCATAAAAAGCTGCTTCATTTTTCTTCTTGGCTGATAACAATAAATGTCCCAGTCTGACACTCCAAGTAGTGGACTTCACGTCTTTGGGGAGGAAAAAAAAAACAACCTCTGTTTCTTTAAACAGCTTAATCTGAACATGATAATTTCTCTTATCATATTCCTGGAAAAATAAGATTTTCTCCAAGCTAATTAATTGAATTTTGTTAACACACTCCACAATCCATCCATCCAAGAAATCCACAATATATTGGGCCTTACACATCTTGAAACTTCTCCTCAAAGACTGTACAGTTTACAATCAAATAGTTACAAAATCCAGAAGACTCAGAACCAACCCTCCCACCAGTAAAATCCAAGGCAAAGAAATTACAATAGCTGCCCCTCGATTCAAGATGATGAAACTAAAAAATACACTTGTCCAGAAATGTAATGAAGTATTAATATTTTTATATCATTGTAACCTGAAGCCAAATAGTTTTCCAGTAAATCCCATCGGGACAGTTTCCAGGCTGCTTCCACCCTGTAAGTGTTCAATTCAGAAATCCATTCAGACCTATTTAAAGAAAAAAAAGGGAATAAAACTTTGGGTTGTCTCCTCTCGGTACATTAATCCTACATTATAGTAGCAAATATTTTTATGTGAGACTTGCCTTATTTGAAAAGAAGCAAGGCAAGTTTGCTTCTAATAAAGGTCAGTAAAACCAAAGGACATGCACTGAGAACAAGCAAGAGATGCGCAACATGATCCCACACCTGCGACCTCCAAACAGGGTATTTAACTGCCATGGTACACATAAAAAATTACCATCTCTCAATCCATTTATCTTATTAGCCCACAGAGTACCTATGGAATCGGTAACATGGGAGACAATGAAAGGTTCTACCTAACAAATTAAAGAAAATACCAGCACTGTACATAGTGTTGTGCAGAAAACCTCTGGACATTTTGAAAGAAATAATTTATAGATAAAGAACTCCAGGGTTCCTAGCTTCACACTGCTAATTGGATAAGCCTCAAATGCTTGATAATGAGCACAAATGGCTACTGAGACAGACTTTTACATTACCCAAATAAGCCTTGTATTAGATGTTTACAGTACCTGTTTGCAAGCACTCCATTGACCTGAGTAATGACAGTTGATAACTGACCAAGGCCTAACATGGACTTCACTACACCATGATAGTGAATAATCTAGAAATAGGGGAAAAAAAACCCAAGAAGAAATAAAACCACCACACATATACAGGAATTAAATTCATAGCAGTCTGAAGGAGGAAAGATGCTCATTTGGGTGCTTTTTAGAATAGGAAAAGGCATAACTAGTTGCATCATAAGCTAAATGAAAATTCAAAAAATCCACTAAGAGATTTGTTTCAGTTCATAAGACACTTCCAATAGCAATAATTATTCAGCAACTGCCATGACAAACTCTTATATTTTTATTTACTTAAATATTCTGAAGAGTTTTTTTACTTAGTCTTCCGTGAGTTCAGGTTGAAAAATAATAATTATATATATTAAAAGAGAAAGAAAAATTGCTTTCTGTTTACCTGATCAGGTTCCAGTTGAATAGCCCTATCATAGCAGGCTGTTGCATCTCTTAACAAGCCAATACTTTCATGTTCAAGGATTTGTTCTTTAAGAGACGGTTCTGCTTTCCGAATGGCACTCACCCCAGCCACTCCATCTGGCTCATGCATAGCAGCATACAATTTCTTTGTGCAAACAGAAATGGAAATGGACATTAAAAACAACTCTATATAAAATCAAATCTTGCTGTCTTAGAACCCGTTCAGAATCCCCCATCTTCTTGAAAATGGAGCACACACTGCTCTGTAAGACTTGCTAGCATTAAGCTTTCATGGAACGCGTCAGTTTTGCTGGGCTGCTTCCAACGCTGAGCCCAACTTTTGCTTAGCATACCATAATACTCATGATCTCACAGTATAGATAGAATAACACATTAAGTTACTTGAAACCATCTGTATAAAGGGCAAAATAATGTCCTGTTATTACAGGATCGAGTTGTAAATATGCAGATGCAAATTTCTTTAGGTAGAAAAGCAACATACTAAGTTTTTTCAAATTTGAAATGTCACTGAGGAATATAAACCATTGGGAACCACAAACAGGACCATCCCATAGGTTAAAATGTTTCTTGAAAATTATTTAAATTGTTTTCAACACCCTTAGCAGTAGCTCTTTTTCTACTTTAGAATTAGCCACTTGGATTTTTTCCAAATGTGCTTTGGCTTTTTTTTGCTTGTTAGTTGGTTGTGTTTTCTCTGAGTAAAGGCACAGAGCTAACTAAAACCAATAAATGTTATACTTTCAACCAAACCACATTTCATTATTTTCAGCATTTTACAGCCCTTTTCTTGTAAGAAGCATGCCAAGCAAGAGGAAGTACTAAATATTGCCTAAAGACAGATGACTAAACACTTGTATCCAACAGCAAGTGCCCAACTACATCTTTTCTTCTTCCCATCTCAAAGAAGAATTTGACTAAGTCTTACTCATCATGTATATTTTCATTTTCAAATAAAAACCAAAACCCCAAAAGAACTTCAGAACCTGAAGAAATCCAAGATGTTCCTGAATATTTTGTTTCTTCTCTGTGATGAATGACTCAAAGTGCATCACAGCCCTTGTGTAAGCCTTGGAGCGAAAGGAAGCCACAGCCAATGTGTCCTGTGGGATGAGGTCTAAAAAACGTGTCACATTTTGATATTCCCCATAGTCCTCACTTGATGCTGTTGAAAACAAGACATATTATAAAGTCTGTCAACTGAGCTTTCATTTATAAGAATTCAATTAAGTAATTTAACAATATAGTGAAATAATCATATTAATTTAAGAACACTATTTTCTCTTCTGTCGGCAATAATTTCTCTGAAACAATCCTGGTGAACTTCCTCCATCTTGCAAGACAGCACAGAATATGTTAAACTGAATGTTTAGAAAACTACCAAGAAATCAACATTTCATTATTTAAGATTTGAATCTGTATGTCCTGTAGTAGGCATTCAGAAAAATGCTTTTAAGAGTGGGAGGGGGTGGAAATCACAATGTGATATTAAGAAATCATAAAACATACTTACATATTATACTACATTCTTAAATGGTCACAATGAGAACCCACAAATGCAAATACTTATTTAAAGAACGTAAATGCCATTTTAAATAAAATAAGCATCGCTCACTTTTTAGATCACTTCTGTCTTTGCTAGACTTGGCAGTATTTTTCTCAGCAATAAGTATTTGAAACTTATGCCTAGCCCACTGAGTGAGATGATCAAGCATGGAGAACACTGTCTGTGTGCTCAGCTGACTGAGATCAGATGCACTGTCTTCAAGTCTCCTGGTGGACTGGTCATCGTGTTTCAGAACAGCCATAATCTCCATGTAAACCTACAGAAACGTCAAGATACAAGACAGAAGTGTCATACTAGCATCAAAATCTTTGTCTCACAGTCTCCAGAGGGAGAAATGGCAAACCAAGTAAAAGTTGTTGCCTGGATATTCCATACAGGGAGTAAGCCTTTAGGTTTCAAGACACAACAAATGCTAGTGCACCTCTTCTACAAATACAATACTTCAAGGTTTGATAAGAGCAAAGTTATCTACTGGCTACTAGGTCACGGTATAAGTGGCAGCACACAGGCACAGCAATGACAGCTGAAGCAAACTGAAGAAAAGCTCTGCATGACTCTTCTCTCCCTGCCTTGCTACAACACAGCTATGAATCCTACTTCACATGAATCTGGAAGCTAAACAATTTATCCACTTAGACTGTAATTGTATGCAAGGGAGAGGAAAATACTATGGGTCTGAATTCTTGGAATTACACAAGTTCAATTTATTGGTTTTGTTGCACTCTTCCTCTTTGTACCACTCCAGCTCTCGATGTTCCTGCAGTCATAATGCACTACAGAGTATCTCGCCCTAAGCCCAGTTGAAGGGATTGAAATGCACAGAAAAGCAGTTAGAACACAAACTCTTATGAGTATATTCAGAACCTTGTCAGAAAATTTATACTATTAATACACAAAAAAGAATTTAACATCTAAACAATTCATTCATGTAGGTCTTCAGTAATTCTGCAGAGCTGAACAGCTCTTAGGAAGGACAGCTGACTATTCCCATGGAAAACACGTCTCACCTCTTGTTGATCCTCCTGACTGCATCCCAACAAAACATAGACAAGGATGTGTGGAAGCAGATAAATTGTCACCTTATAGTCATTTTTCATCATTATACTGCAGCAATCAAAAACTTTTCTGGCAAGATCATGCCGTACCTACAGAAAAAACATTATTTCCAGGAAAATCATCATTACAAAAGTGCAAATACCTCAACAATTAATAGTTTTCCTTTTGTTAATAAACATAAGTTCTATTCCAGCAAATAATTTTAAGATACTTGTCTCCTACAGAAGGTTCAGCAGCCTTAAACCTGCAACAAGGATATCAGATGGCAGCTGCTGAATCCACAAAAGACAGGCAAGCATGTTCCACTTCCCCATGTTTTTTATACCACTGGGCATTTACACTGGCTATAGAAAAAACTGTAAGGCTGAGAGTTTACTGCTACACTCAGCCTCTCTTCTGCTCTTGAAAGCCTCAAAAAGCAGGAAATTATGAAGACATTCCATTCTTCTCTGCCTGAAAGAGGACATCGTGACTGCTGAGCTACTGTAATTCAATTCACTTCCTAAAGTGGTTGATTTGGAAGTGAAATTTTCAGTGGATCACTTAGATATTGGAAAGAGATAAAAGAAAATGAAAAGACAAGTACTTTTTATGTGCTGGGACTATGGAGCTATACGGAGATCTTTCCAAAACTGAGCAGGTAAACCCAGAAGCATTTCAGATACTTTTCAGAAGCATTTGTCAATGCCTTTAGCTTCACAGGAGTCTCTGGGCAAAGGCAAGTTCCCTTGAGTTTCGGCTTTGCCACTGCCTGTGAAGCCTTGCCAAAAGCAGGGGTTGGGGAGGGAAGGGCAGATTTACCCTGCTGAAGGAAAGCCTTATAGCCCACAGCTGCCCCTGACCTTCAGAAATGCGGTTCAAGAACTGTGTTGTAGATGGCAATATAGAAAGCAGATTTATTCTCTTACCTTTGTTATAAGATAACCTGCCCAAGTTGCAGACCATTCTGCAAAATTATCACCTAATTTGCTTAAGTAAATTGGCTTCTTCACCTTAGACCAATTTACAGCCTTTTGATAACTCTTGTACCTGCAATTTTAAAATAGCCATTTAATAAAAGTAACTGTTTTATTTAATATAATAAACAATAGCATGTTGTTAATTATGAAATGCCCTGACTGGAACAATAATAAGTTTCATCTTCCGAATCTTTAAAAACAGAATTAAGAAAACTCTTTCAGTAGCCAAGATCTTTTATTCTAGATCTTCTTAAAATGAAACAGGAAATAAAAATTCTCGTAACAGGTTGTTTGTTAAGTGTATTTTAAAGTGCTATTCAAATCAGTTTTAAGAAATGAAGTTTCATAAATATTTGAGTGCTTGACAGGAAAACCCAAGAACATACATGAAAGGCAAGAAAGACCAAAGAGTTTGTTTTCTAAAATAGTAAAGCTTATCACAGATGAGAATGACTGTCTTCACGTGAAAATAGGAAACACTGATTATTTCAAATTAAGGCACAAACATAATTACATAATTTGAAATTTTCTTCACATTATTTTTATCATTACTTCAAAAAAATGAAAAGTCAAATTAAAACTCTATAGAAGTAGGAGGAGCTTATTAAGTGTAGCACTAATGGGATATTCATAGATTTGAGTACAAAGGAAATAAAACAGAAACAAAAGCTTCAAAACATAAGCCAAAGCTCTAGGGACAAGCAGGCAGATCTGGGCAAAGTATGAGTTTCCAATTTTGCCTGTTTAATTTATAGAGAATTACATTTAGGTAAGCACTACTTCAGCTTTATGTAGAAAAACCTTATTTGAATTTTGTATATACACATATCACTCTTCCCAGACGAGTGACAATCACAAAACCAAATGAAGTTAATACTAGCCTGGAGAAAAGAAAATAAAATTTGTTATGAAAACCAATTGCTTAAGTTGCCATATACCGTGTATTTAAGTGAGGCTCCAGGATCTCCTGCACATGCTCAGGAAACCTCCTCCAAAGCCTGGAGCCAGGGCAGTCAGTGTTTGTCTCTCTGCAGTCATAGACAGACAGTAGCTCCTGAAAGGCATGGTTTACATGGCCACGTTAGCACTGAGAGCTTTCACAACCACAGTCCTATCAGAACCTGGTGTACACGATTTTAGAGGTATTTTCCATCCTTAATGATTTTATGATAAGTAATGAGATAGAAATTATGGAATGCTAAACTCAGAAATAAAAACTGCAAAACTGTCATCCTACATTGTTAATTCCCTGTTACTAGGAAGTTTTGATTTCAACTACCTATTGATTCCCCAGATTCTCCAGTTGGTGTTTGGAACACACTAGCTTGCATTCTTTGCATCTGCCAATAAACCAGGACTACAGGTTGGTTTGACTCCTTGTTGTCAAATCAGCACAAAAGACTTGAGTCTGAACACAAGGTTGGCTCCCTTTCAGTTACTTCTTCAAAGTGTAAGCAGAAACCATCTTAGAAATACTTACTGCTTTTCATTTCTGCCTGTGGAACCTGCTCTAAGTCAGTCTCAGGATTATGCCTTGATTCACTATGTATAGACTGTTAGTTACCTCTGAAACATCAGATATCCCTAAAATAACGTGACACAAAAGCAAACAAATCTATCTTTTATTTGAAAACTGCACAGAATTTTAAGTGTACCTTCTAATTTAAAGCTGTACCGGATGAAGTTTCAAATACTTACACATGTATTTCAAAACGAATGTTCATATTGCATAATTTTCAGTTCAGTGTTATAGAAATAATTTGTGATGAAAAAATAGGATCTAATCATGCATCTTACCTGAATTGCGTATGCTGCAGAATCCTGAGCACGAACATTATCAGCATAAGCAAGGAATGCTCTGGTCAATTCCATTAATAATCCATAGGCAAAATTTGGATCTTCCACACCAGCCTCAAGAACAAACAGAATGCCAGTTTTATTAAAACAGAGTAACAGCGGTATCTTTAAACAATCACTTGGAAGCTTGACTCGAAACTGGTTTAGGTGAGAAAGCAAGTACAGATTTTCGAAGGGTCTAAAGAGGTTCCTTACTCCCGAGGACTTGTACAAGACCCTGATTGCTAAACAGAATATTACTGCAATGCTTCTTACCACAAATGTAAAGTGTTTTCCTTGAGTTTCACTTGTTGAAAAATCGAGCCTGCCAGGATCTATGGCTCCCAGTTCACCTAAGCATTCTCCACAAAGCAGTCGAGCCTGAGGGTTTGCATCCTGGCAGCCAATGAGCAGTACAGTCACCAGCTGGGAGATGATGGGCTCCACGGTCTCACTGTCTGTTACATACTTGATCAATTTTTCCTAGCAAGTTGAAAAATAAAGATGAGTTATTTAACAACCATGATTATGATAAATAGTCTTGGAAATTTTCCATCTGTAACTCACTTCTGATTTCATTTACCCATGACTTTAGGTTAGTGAATCAAATAATGCCTTGCTATAACTATAGCCCAATTGCACTAAATTGTTTGTTACCTTAGGAAGGACTGAACAAATGAATGAGGCATTTGGGCCTCAATTAATAATGCTCTCATAGCCAATATTGTATTTCATTACAATATACCTCTCTACTGACTTCATTTTCTTTCCTTGTCTTACCAAGAACCTCTTTACTTTTCTACATTATCTTTTTCACTCCTTTGTCCCTTTTTCTCATATGTTCCAGTTCTTCCTCCCAATTTCTTTCATGCAGCTTCTGGTTCTGTTGCCATTTGTATTCTCATTATTTGCCATTTCTTGGCCATTTCTTTACTCTCATATCCTACAAATCTCAGGGTTTCAACTCCTTTAATCAGTGTCCATCATTTTAACTGTATGTCCTTTCTTTTTCGTTGTGGTCCAGTTTTTATTCCCCCGTTTCACATTTAGTGCAGATACAGAAACAAATGAAGATGTTTGCCATTGTTATATTTAATGAAAACACAGCCAACATACCAGAGCAAATAGTTCCACAAACTATGAAACTAATTAAGTTTTATTTGCCTCAGTTATTTTGCTACATTTCTAACTAAGCAAGACATGGCAGGATTTTGGTGACCTGGGCCACAAGAATTACTGATTGACCAGGAACATACACAATGACTGTTCTTTTAGCTAAATTTTTTTTTAAATTTTTTACTAAAGAGTGTCCCACAATCTTACAGCTACTAATGGCCAGACTTATTATTTTTTCTAGAAGGTCACATACACCCTCTGAGGTAATAACCACACAGATTTGTAAAGCAGTGTCTTCAGCTTGTACCTGGCTATAAAATTTATTTGAATATGATATCAATGGATTCAAATTTTTGAGGGTGGAAGACAAAGAAGGAAGAGAAAAAAAATGAAAGTGTGAGATGGTCAAACTCAGCTTAGTTCTTTCAGATACTACACTCACACACACACAAAATGCTGTTTTTTATGTATTAGGTTCCTGATGCAAAAGTCATACATGTTCTGACAGAGAATAAGCCCACACAATAGATTGCTGAAATGGACTTCTTAGATATGTCTTTCCTCAGAGTCGAAAAAAGAAAAAGACATCTATCACTAGCCTTGCTGAATCAGCATCACAAAGATCTGGAAGATTTGAAAGTCCTCTTACTCGGAGATGTCATGAAAAAGAATCCATTTTCCCCTTTATATGAAGAAACAGCTTAATGAACTGAGGGGAGTAACACAGTTCATTGGAACCCCCTGCCACAGTAAGAAGTTTTAGACTCTTGCTACAGATGCTAATTTGATTTGTTTTTAATTCTGCTGGAGGAGGTTTTCTATACCTGGTTTCTATATAATGTATCTTTCAGGCTGGTGAGTGCATGGATCCGAACATCCACATTCTCATGCTGAATAGCTCTCATGGACAGCTGCAGTGCTGTCTGCAAGTCAGTGCTTTTGGAGGATTCCTGAACAAGACAAGACATAAGAAGTTTAAGTTAAGTATAACAGGAATATGATTAAGCAGCATCTCAAAGAACACAAGTGAGAACACATGGAAACAACTACCTTTTATCCTACATTCTCACCTATATCCATAGACCACTGTCTTTCTGCCTGTTTTTTCCAAAAGGTGTTATACTTACACTTTTGGATACCTATAGTGATGGTGCAAATAAAAATTATAAAATAAGAAGAAAATGCTTTGCCTTGAGTCTATCTAAAACCAAATTAATTTCTATTTTTGTTATCTCATTCCCATAAAATAACTGCTACTTCTCATCTATTACCTAATTATTCTGAGGGCAAGCAAAAGAAATGGACCACAGAGAACTCCTAAAAACAGACAAACTTTGCTCCTGTAAAGAGAATATGGAAAAGGGATCAAATGAAAAGTAGCTTTTCTTGTAACACATCACTGCCATAGCTAATAGTGCTGACTTTTAACCTTATAATCTCTTTAGTCCCACAAAAAGATGAAAAGTCGGTGTTCAGATGTTACAGAAATAAGAATGTTGAATATATTTCACTCCTAAAAAAGAATCAGAACCTGCTTCAAACTATTCCTGCAATACACAAAACCTGTTTTGTGGTGGAGGCAGATAAATACTATTTCCACTTAACAATAAATTTGACATGTATTCCTCAGTTGTCATGAATTCACTTGATGCCTTCAAACCAACCAACTAAATAAAAAACCTGTACCTTTCTGTATTCCTGAAGGACAATCTGAATTTCTTTTAGTTCAGGAAGGTCAGGCAGGAAATATATTTCATGTAGAAAGTCTCGTACTGCATCCCTAATAGTTACCAAAAAAAAATATTGCAAAGGATATAGCAAACATTAGTTGGATCAGCAAAATCCTACAAACCCATTAAAAGAAAGCAATGAAGAAATCTCTTTCAATTTTCCTACTACAAGGCCTTCGACAACAGCCTTACTATTCCACCTTTTATTTTGAAAACTGTTGGTATGATACAATGCAAGAAAAACGAAAACCCAGAAAAGTAATCAAGATATTAACTATCAATATTCCTACAACAAAAAACCCCATACTTTTAAGCTACAAAATATAAGACAAAAGGATTAAGACTCAACAAAATTCAAGTATTTTGTATTAAACTTTGATTTTATTTTCAGTTGGTGTGACCACTTGAAGACAATGTGCGAAATCCTACTCAACATTATAATCTGTCCCCCTTGTAATCATACCTCTAATTATTGAAGAAAACCAAGAACTCGTTTCCTCCCCATTTCCAACCTGTATACTTCTCTCTAGTTTAGAGGAAATGTGAGCAATCAGCTTTATTCTGCAGAGGGAAGTGATTTTCCAAGACACAGATCCAAGAAAACCTGGCAGGGTTAAGTGTCTGAACAGGTTGTAACTTTGCCACAGCATCAGATATTGTTATGAGGACAATATAAGCACCTTTCCAGATAAGGCTACTGCTTGCCAGATTTCAAGATCTAGACACAATTTAGAGAAGTGGGAACTGTATAGAACAACACACTATTTAGCAGAAAAACAAGTTTTGTCATCTCAGTGCTGGACACCTTGAATTTAGGGTTACCTCCATTCCTGTAACAGGATTTAATCCATATAACTGAAAATATTTTGAACTGTACCTGTTCTCAACTATGAGGAAGTGGAATATTGCTGTAGTTTCCTTGGGTTGGATATGTATAAGGGGCAATAAAACCACTATCACATGACTAAGCAAGGAGCCAAGGTATGAAATGTCCAGACTTCGAACAAAACAATCCCAGGCTCTAGGCAAGAAAAGACAACAAAAGAATAGTAATCAATGATTCTTCTCTGCATAAGACACTTTAGGTGAGTCATGAGAAGTATTTTAAGCTATTTGAACTCTGTGGTTTATTGTCCAGAACAAAACAAACCAGTATATTCAAGGACAGAAATAGCAGGTATTGCCACTGTTTTGGTTCACCTGCAACACAGTTCTGGAAAGTCATCCTTGTATCTTAGAGCTGTTCTCAGCGTGGTCATCATCTTCACTCTAACTGAACTGACGTGTTTGGGACCCATGAGCTTCATTAAAGACCTAAGACTATTTAAAGCCTAGACACAGAGAAAAGTCATTTTAGTGTATTAGATACTCAGGAAGACATGTACAAGCTGTATTTTCTAATAAAATCAGGCTACCCTTGCTTTAGAAATCATACTGTATAAGATATCAAAATCAGTCTGCTGTTTCAATAAAGAATTCTGGTTTAGAAAAAAAAAGAGAATGAAAGGGAATCTCTAATGACAGGATTGTAACAAAACCCATGTTATTTAGGCTATTGACAGATTGATGAGGGAAGAACTGTGGACAGCAAAGGAGTTAATTACTATAGATGTCTGTTATAAGACATGATTATCCAAAGCTGAAAAGAGTAGGCTTGGAAAATATAGAGAAAATAAACAAACTTGCATTTAAAAAAAACAAACCAAACCCGACTAACCAAAACAACAAAACACCAACAGAATTGAATACAACTTCTGGCAGAAGTGATTGGCAAGCTTCAGGAACAGGTAATAGCTCAGTTGTCAAGGAAAGACAGAAGAGAAACAGTGAGATGCAGGAGACATTTCAGTCCCAGTAACACTACACTGAACAAGGTAGTACAATGTCAGATCAGTAACACAGGAATAAACCTGAGCTTGAGGAAAGGTCATGCAAGGGGAAACTCACCAAGAGCAAAAAACACAAGAATAAAAGATAGAAATAATAGGAAGTGCAGCAAAAGAAATGCTATACAAAGTAAGAAATTCAGAAAACGTGAAGACATGGGGCTATGAAAATGGGAGAATCTCAACACGAATATCTGAGAAACAAAACAAAACAAAAAAAACCCACCAGAGAAAATGCAGTCTGTCAATGTAAAGGTTATATCCATTCTAGCAGTGCAGAAATCATCTGCATGACTTCTGTGAGGTGACTAAAAGGCTGGTCTTGTGGTTAGAAGCACTGGCTCAGCAGAACTGTCAGATTTTTGTCTCAAGCTGCGAGCTCTAATTTCTCTAAATGCTCTCTTACAGTGAAGTTTAAAGGAGCTGTTCTGTGAGACGCAAAACTAATAAAGTCCAGTTTCTCTTGGATTTGTCTCTTGTTTTCTTTACCTTTGCCCTTGGATATCCTTATATAACCCTGTTCTCTGCAATAACTCCAGTTTTCTCCCGTATTCCTTCACCCTCTTACTGTTGTTTGTGTCACACATTAAAAATAATACACTTGGATTCCTCCTCTGTAATTCCTGGTTGTCTGACTTGCTACATGTACTATGTCTCACTGAAAAATGTACCTTATCTGATCATTAAAGAAGCAAAAGAAATACTGTTGAACTTACACAGAAGTCCTACCCACAGTGACACCATGGATTTTAAAGGATCATGATGGAACCTGAGTACCTTTGAGACTCAGTGACAGTTACATGAACACACAAGTAAATCTGGCATATCAAAATAGCCCTCGTTTCTTTTTGGTTTAATATTCAGAATTAATTTTACGCACCATTTTTTTATCCTCAATGCCAACACTGGAACTCAGTAACTGCATGTTAAAAAAAGCCAAGATACCAAGCAATTTAGGTTGCAGATAATCAGCCTGTGGAGGGGGAAAAAAAAATGAAAAAAACAAATAGTCTTACTATTAACACATTCCTAAACTTAAGAAATTAAAAAAACAGGTATGAAATGCTAATTCTGAAAGATAAGTGAGAAGAATCCCAAATACATACATTACTAATTAACTACCAGTGTTAATGACAAACATCCCTATTAGGCTGTGGGTTTTGCTGTTTTTGTAGGATCTTGGGAATTGCACATGTGTATTACTGGTTTGTTTGGGCACTGTTTTGTTCTGATTTTATGCACACTTAGTATGTATCTCCCTATTACAGGAACACTTAGTACGAAACGCTAGCCTTTCCTCCACTTTTTGCCTCAAGTAAGTGGTATTCAGAGAATGTCAAACTGTTTTCACTCTCATAATGGACCAAAAAAAAAAATTATTGAACAAAACTGACCATGAGTATTTTGATGTCCTTACCATCTGTTCGGGTGATGTTATTTCTCTGGGTCCTCGATAGGGATCATCATGAGAGGCAAAGGAAGCCAGTATCGACAAGCCATTGAAGACCTGCTGGTAGTGCTCTCCTATGCGCAGCAGTAACTCATTGTGCAGCCCCTGGTAGTCCTGTCTCAGCAAGCTGCCCAGCTCTATCTCAGTCTCATTCTATAAGCACACAGCAAATGGAAACGAAGGCTTCACTTAGTCACAATGAAATGAGCACACTGAGAAACAGGAGGCACTGGACTCTGGTTGATAGAAATCACAGAAAAAGCTTCCAATCGGCAAAATGCTAGCCCTACCAAGTTGTAGAATTTTCTAAGTTCATAAAATATCTTATAATCATTCCTCAGAGCCAATAGAACTGATTATAAATAACAAGAACAAAATCTCTGTGTATACAACTTCCCAACCTTTGCCTTCCAATAACTTAACTTAAACAAAGCAGCAAGTTCACTCTGCATCAATTGGTGCTCCTCATCTGCAGGTATAATAGAGCAAAAGCCAATTCACCTTGAGGTAATGAAGTGCCCGCTCAAGCTCATCCTTGGTGCAGGAACAGACCAAGTGAGAGAAGATATACTTGAAGTTGTTGATTAAAATCTCTCTTCGGTTCACATTCAGTTGTTTTGCGATGGTTCGAATGAGTGTGGAGGCTGCAGGACTAGCCTTGGCCGCAAGGTCAGGGAGCAAAACTTGCAGGGTCCGCTGGTAAATGAAGAACAAAATTTAGTGGAAAAAAACAAACGAAAAGCCCCTCCAAAACCCCAGGGTTAAGCTTAGTTCCATTTGTGTCAGCACCACAACACACATCTCTGGTTTTAAGTATGACCATGGGTAGGAATAAAGAAGAGCTTTAATTATGGAAATACCTAGTAAAAATGCAGATAGAACTAATTACTTTAAGAACTGCCTCACCCAATCGATACTAAGAAACACAAAGTAAGCTGGCATTTTTTTTGTCCATTCCAATTCTCCACAAAAGGAAATCTTAAAAAATCCCCAAACAAAACCAAAAACCAACATCCCCACACACAACAACACTGCCCCAGCCTACCATTCAACTAGAACACTGCTTGGTTAACAGTTGTGCATTTCTCATCTGCCAACAAGATAAATACAAGTATGACTTTCAAGCTACTTAGTCTTCCAGTAAAACAGGTATCTAACCAGATCAGAAAGAGTTGTGTCCACAGAACAGAGCTTTCCTCACTTGAAACTAGAAAGATAACACCATGCCAAAATCACAGCTTACAAAGGATCCCTCCAAGTGCACCAGATCATTAATACTGAATACTTAATGAGCATTCTAGACCTCTGTTCATTATCTGTCATACTTGAACTAGCACTACGCCATCCCTCTAACTCCTTGATAAAACTGTTCCTCTGTATTTCAGCTCAGAGTTGCAGCAATCCCAAAGTAGTCTATATAATAACAAGCAACAGTAACTACAATTAAAAAGAACCAAACAGATCTGTGACATTCACAGAAAAACTGTTGATTACAAGACAAATTCACAAGCACACACAAAAAAATACTGAAGTAAAAAGGACTGACCAACTTACCGAGAGAAAGCGATTTAGATCTGGAAAATCAAATACACTGGCAATCTCAGATAACATGTCCAGAGCCATTTCTCTCTGGTGAGCAGCTGTTTGTTTCTGCAGCTCATTGCCCTGGCACGGAGCACTCAACACCATCTGGCTGGAGTGCAGGGATTCTACTAGAAACTAAGCATGAAGAAATAGGTATTTAGTATTATTTTCCCCCTTTCTGTTCCCTAAAACTAAAGAGTTTCACTCCTCTTTCTATACATCTGTTTTTATCTCTCATTTCTTGCACATAGATCTCAGGTTATTACTTTGCAACAGAATTGGATTATCATCCACTTAATAATTACATTCAATTTTGCAACTGGATTCAAGTATTGAGTTATTAAAAAAACACTCAAAATTAGAAAAGTCTGCTTTTGGCCATTTTTTTAAAACAGAACTTTTGTCTTGCGGTAACAGGTATAACAAAAAACCCAAATCAATCATGTCAGAATCATACCTGCAAAATGCTGACTTCAATTTTAAATCATAGTGTCTTGCAGCAATAGTATTACATAATGCAGGAAACTATACAGATGCTATATTTCAGAATGACAGCATTTAGGGAATAAAACAGAGAAGCAATAGTATTGAAGGAATATCATTACAAAAGTCAAAGATTTCCCATTCTTTGCTGAATATTTGTATGAGTTTTTTCCTGAAATCTTTTTTTTTCTTGTGCTATGAGATTTCACCTTGCAAAAATACTGCAACTTTTACCCTCAATACCATTTTCGAAATACACTTTCAAAAAGAAGCTACACACATGTTTTTCTAAGCCTCTAGCTCTTCTCACCTGACAAATAGGCTTCTTGTACTGACTGAAAAAAGCCTGCAGTTTGATGGACTTGGCTGCTGCGAGGGCCCGGATCTCTGTGTACGCTGCTCCAGCCACGGACGCCGACTTGGACAACAAACAGTGCAACAAATGCAAGAGGGCAAATGGTACTAGATCTCCTTTTGATGCCCTTACAAAGTAAGTAGAAGAAAAAGAATTAAAAAGGAAAACTGAACTGCTGTATAAATGACGTAAGAATATACAACTACCACAATGCAAAATGACTAATGTTGTATTTGCCTGGCTTATCCGTACTTCCTGTGACACGGCAAAAGAAAATGAGGAATGTTCCATACGAATCAACAACTCTGTACAGTTGCAGCAGGCTCTGGACAAAGGCTCACTTTGAAATAAGTCATTTAATCTCACTTGAACAAAAGGTTACTTTGCACCACGAACTGACATGACATTTTAATGATACTATCAAAAATACCTTCCAATATCTCCTGTTGTGAGAATCAAGGTATCTTTAAGCTCATTATTTCTGGATATTTTGGCATTTGTGTAGGCTTCTTTCATTTTTGAAACAAACAGCTGGTACACATGAAAACAAAACAAAAATTTTAGTGTTTAACATTAATGAAACAAGACATAGAGTAAATTAGGAACAACTCCCAAAAATAAATATGAATTCACCTCTTTTATGAATTCTTCTTCAGAGTCTAAGGATTCTAGTATGTTCTTTATGCAGCCACTGAAAGCCACTCTTACATCTTTGTCTGGATCTTCCATTAGATTCAATAAAGACCCAACAAGAATCTTCACACTAGACTCATCAGTGTTAAAATCCAGATGTTTGCAAAGATGAGGTATATTTTTTATAAATGCTGGGTGGCATGGTTGGAGGAGGAAAGGAAAATAATTTTAACACTCTTTCAAAATCTATTGAAATGCAGAAAACAGTGGTGCAAGCAAGCAATGAAGCATACTATACTTCCTTTAATCAAAAGAATAAATATTGTAAAATCAGAGAAGCCATTTAAAATTCAGATTTGATCAAGTATTACGGTTCTAGATACAATCATAGAACAAAATTAAGGCAAGGTAGTTTAAAAGAATCTCAAGGACGACATTAAACACCAGCAGTGATATCAACTGAAATACATTTCAAGCTATAAAAAACCTCATATAGAATAAAAGGAATGGAGAAAAGTATAGAAGTAGTGACTTAGTACCTCATATGGAAGTGTAACATGTTAATAAAGGTAAAGCCACATACCTAGCTTTACTGAACGGGGTGCTTTGCTCTCAAGGAGAGTAAGAAATGGCTTGAAAACGCAGGCTTGCACAGAACAAGTTTTCCCATGAGCAGAAGTCACAGTGAGGCTGCTACACAGAATATCATAACCAACATGTTTAATAGCAGAGTCTGCCAAGGAAGGCTGTACACAGAATGTACCAGAAAGGCAACAAGATAATTTCCCAACTATAGCAGCACAAGCCTCCTTGACTAGCTCAGACTCATCTTTGATTTGATTTCTGAAATGGAAACAAAAATGAAGTAATTATAATAGATCATTTACTTAGAAATTTCTTTTCCTACACTGTCTGAATTCTCTAGTATACTGACAGTACTATCAGTACAATTTAAGGATCTGTCTCCTTAAATTACTTTTGGCCTTTTCGGATTGGTCTCATGTTCTGTGAACTGTTTGAAGTAGCACTGGGCATGGTGAGTCTGGCACATTATAACTTACATACTGACATGGTAATTGAACACTATTCTGTCATACAGACATCATCACATACACCTATGCTGGTGACATCTTATGATTTCTGTAATTAAGATCTAGAAAATTCTGGATGAAATAGAAATAAACATTTCTTTTTGTGCTTGTATTACATTTCCTATTTGTCCATCTTAATTCTTGCCCAAACCCAGAAAAGCAGCCCCAGTACATACAGCAGAGCTTTGGGAATCGTGCTGCTTGGGGGATGAAGCAGAAGAGAGAATCCTTTAACACAAGTAGCCCGAATCACTTCATGGGGACTTTGCAGTGCCCAATGATAAATGGATTTTCTCCAATCCAGATGAATGTTTCTTGGGAAGAGAGACAGAAGGAACACACAGTATGACTGAGTTTGGGGTGCTAAAGAGAAAAAACAAAGCAAACAATTACTTAAAGTTTTAATACCAGCAATCATCATAAGAGGGCAAAGAAAATAATTGTGTTTTAGAAAAATCAATCAAAAGCGGTATTAGGTTTTATATAATGTAACATACTTACAGAAACTCTGTGCAGTTTTTTGACTCAAATTTAGAGGATTAAATGCAAAAACAGATGCCTTAAAAGAAGAATCATCAGGATGGCTGTAAATCCAGGGCAGAGACAGCAAAGCACATAAGTTATCAAGAGTCTGATCACTCAGCGGAATTTTCACTAGGGGAAAACCAAAAAAAACCCAACAAAAACACACTTTTTCAGCACTGTATAGTTTATAAAACATTTCATGTTCTTGATTTCCTACAAAATGTTACTTTTCTATCAACAAAAATTAGTATCACTATTCCCACATGTTGATATCCTACATTTTAGATATGTAATAATAAATAGTGTAGTGCTTCATCAAAATAACCTAAAAACCTCATTAAACAGCTGACAATGTAATACATGAACAGCAGAATGAATACACCTTTAGTATCTCTGAATTTGTGTGAAGACTCTGAGGTGGACTCCGGGATGTCTTGTAATCTGAACTCATAGTATCTCTGCAGTCTTACAGAGTCTGTCCTCCATCCTGCTAGTTACTTTTTTAAAAAAATAGGCAAGTACCTCATATTTTTGCCACACTTCTTCCCTCATGCCACATTTGCTGAAGCTGGTCACAAGCTTTGAAATCGTTGAGTGGAACAAAGTTAATAAGGCATGCTGCCTCTGTGTGTTTTAAAAAGAAAACTGCCCAAAGCTTGTTCCTTTCTTACATATTTTCACTATCCCCATGTACTCTCTTGATCAGATAAAAATCAATAGAAGTGCAAAGAGAAGTAAAACGTTCAAAAAAGAACACAAATTAAGTTCTCTAAGGAGATTAATGTTATTTTTATTTATTAATTTAACCTTTTTTGTACAAGACTTGGAATACCAGCATAAGATCTAAAATTTCAGTACTACTCCCACAACAAACTAATAGAGTCAGGTGCATTCCTAATTCACAAATAAAGAACATGTTAGTGTAAAGAATTTCTCACCTTGTGCATACAGCAAGGCATCAAAGATTTTCACTATTCTGTCAATCACTTGTTCTAGATTAACAACCTGTGTAGCAGCCTCAAACAGGTTTCTGCAGACTTTCACTACTCTTGTGATAAAATCAGAGGAAATCCACTTGAACTGTGCATTCACCACTGAATCTGAGGAGCTCGGAGACCTTTTACATGTGTCAGAGTTACACGGATGGGATACTTTATGATCTACACTGTTAAAACAGAGATCACATGATCAATCCAACAGATTATAAACATTTAATACTGTACTGCTCGTAAGAAAAGTTATTATGAAAATGCACTTCTTCAAAATATACAGGATTTATCCAGTATTTATCCTGATACATGGACAAGCATGAAAGCAATCTACACAAATCTTAATGATCGATATATGAAAATATTGGTCCCATGATTTCACCTTGGTCCCTTTACCTGGAAGACTTTGTTGGGGGAGAGCAATGAACTATGCACAGAGCAGCCAGTTGCAGAATTACGGCAAGCCCTTCCACAGTCTGAAGAACATCCGCGGTCAGAACTTCTTTCTCAAGGACAGACATTAAGGAAGCGGCTTTCTTAGTGATGGCATTCCACAGAGCACTCTTCAGTTTCATGTTTACAGGGCTATGTCTGTAATTTGATCATATAAATTATTTTCCAACATATCCTTTTTTTTCAGAAAAGACAAATCCTCATAGCAAAACCAGTGCTAATCCATGTTTGATACAGGATTAGGAAAACATCTTAAATGTGCTCTTTGGTAGAAAAAGATACTAACTCTGAATTTAAGGATGACTCAAATCAGACTTATCTGAAAGGCCAAAGATGTAACTCTACAATTCTTGGAAGGTCTTGGTGACCATAAAAAAGCAAGTGTTACACCCATCTTTGAGAAAGGCAAAAAAAAAGAGGATCCAAGGAACTTCAGCCCTGTCAGCCCAATCTCAGTCCCTGGTAAGGTTATGGAAAAAGTCTTCCTTGAACTCATTTCTACCTGCACGAGGGGCAAGAAGGTGACTGTAAACAGCCATTATGTATTTAACAAGGGCAAGTCAAGCCCTTGGATCCTTTCTACAATGACATAGACAACTCTGTGGATAAAAGGAGAGCTGTTATTTCAGATCTCAACTGGCTAAAAAACTAGGCTGGCAAGAACTTCATGAAGGTATATGGCAAGTTCTACAACTGACACAAAATAATAGTCTCTTTAACTAAACATTGGCTTAAAAATCACCCATAGATTTCTATTCTTCAAAATATCACTTAGATCTTTTTCCCCAGAAGATCTTTCAATCTGGCTATTAAGACTAAATTGCCTCACAAAGTGCTCATATTCAATAGCCAAATTACTATAAAAGTAATTATGGAGTGTCATACACTGAAGGTGTAGGTGATTTCTTTAGATGCTTTGTGGGTAGGCTTAGTCGGCGCCTTTTCTCTGGAACTTCATCGTTGCTGCTCCACCCATTGGTATCGGAGGTCTCCAGCTGGTTCTCAGGAAGCTCCTGGAGGATTTCTTCTGTTTGTGTCCTTAACGCTGTATAAAGTGGACTCACTAGATACTGGGAAGGACAAACAACAGAGGTACTATGATGCATGCTCTGCCTTACTTCTCAAAGACATGCTATTATTGTTTCTGGCTTAAAATAAAAAATTTCAAAAATATTATGGTAACAAGGTTCTTAAAAACCTTTCTGTTCAAAAAACATAATTACAAGATGAAAGCTCTTATAAGCAATGAAGTTTCCTATGTTGCTACCAGAGAGGATGCAGCTTGTACAGCTGTTTCCCAGTTCCTGCCACAATACCTTGCTACCAAAGCCATGAGGACAGACACACAAAGTTTAAGAGACAACAGATATGATACATATATGAATGTATGGAGGAGAGGGAACACTCAACACCTCATTATTAACACCTCATTGTGGTTTTAGACTAAAAGAGGGTTTATTTAGGTTGAACATAAGGAAGAAATCTTTTATGATGAGGGTGGTGACACACTGGCACGTGCTGCCCAGAGAGGTGGTAGATGTCCCCTCCCTGGAAACATTCAAGGTCAGGTTGGATGGGGCTCTGAGCCCTGATGTAGTAGATGTCGTCTCTGCTCATTGCAGAGGGTTGGACCAGATGATATTTCAAGGTTGTCTTCAACCCAAACCATTCTATGATTCTGTCTTAATTCAAACCTTTCTGTCTACCTGTCTCTAACAAACATGACTAAAAGCATATGGTTAGAAAGGAAGAGCGTCTCAGGTAAATGGAAATTACTTATAAAGCTGCCCTCATACAAGTGTACTCTGGGCCTTGCTCCCATTTTGTACTCCTATGATTTTACTGCTGATTACAGACAGTTTTGCCTGCATAGCTTATCAACAGTTTAATATATCTAAAAAACACCGAGTCCAGCTACATCCAACTGATCAAAGAACTCTGACCTGTGAAATAGTAGAGAAACAAGGAGTATCAACCTAAATATGCAACTAAAAAAACGATTTCCTAGATTTTCTTCTTTGCATAGGTATAGGTTTTTGTATATGATATATTCACACAGTAAATACAGTTTTAAAAATCAACCTACCTCTTGTTCCTCTTGAGTTCCAACCACATTCACAAAAATTCCACATATGGTACTGATATGGGCTTTTCTTACTTGTAACGCAGATTCATAGCCAGTTGGAACAAATTCCAGAAAGTACTGCAGTATATGGCAAAAAGTGTTTTTCAGCTTTTCAGACTGCAGACACCTAAACACATCCCCCTCAAACAATGCACAGAGCTTCTCCAGCAGCATATTCAAGTAGACAGGTTCAATATTTTTGTAAGAATCTGCTTCAAAAGGCAACAATGTCCTAACCAACAGTAAGAGTGGTTCGCCAAAGAGTTCTGGTTCATCAGTATCCATTTCAAGGGTTGACTGAAGAATTTCAAAAAAGACTGTGAAGAAAACACTGGCCAGCTGTTCCGGAGGTCCTCCTAAATGAATTAATTTCACGAGAAACTTCATTGCCAAACTTTTAACTTTTGGACTGCCATACTCCAACAGGGAGCAGCCTATCCCCCAGAGAATAATATCTTGTCTTACAAAAAACATATCTGCAACAATATCTGTCAAAATAGACATTAACATAACTTCCAAACATTCCACATTGGGCATACCCATCAGCTGGAATGGTGCCAATCTTAAATATCCCACTTCGTCACTTATATTGCTGGAAAATCTCTTTACAGTCACTGGCCAGACCAGTTCATTTCCCCCGAGATGCTTCTGTGCATCTCTTTGATGCAAGATTATTAAGTCTTGGAAAAGCTGTAACAAGTCTTTAGTAAGTACTTCAAAAATGAAGCTACTCTTCATTTTAAACAGAAAAAGTAAAGAGCAAATGACATCACAAATGTTCTTGTGCAATGTGTTGCAGTTTGGAGTTGCAGCAATTCGTAGAAGCCTTGTTATGATCCAGTTACTAAATTCTAGGACAATAAAGGAGAAAAACAGAAAATTATTAAGATTAAAACCAAAATCTCCTATTGAACACCTCCCTGAGGGCAGATTGCTCATCTCAAAAGAAAACTCCGTGACATAAATGCATGTAGGCTTAGTAAACAGAGTCTTCACTGGGACATTTATTCAGCAGATCCCATTGAAAAAGAGGAAAAGAGGAGGGAGCAGCACATGAGGGTTGGGGTGGGAATGGAAGACACACATTTTACAGTGGGTAGTCCCAGACATTTTCCTCTGTCTAAAAAAGCCCCTCAGCCAATGAGTACAGCATATCTCATCGACATGAGTCAAGTGACATCACTATGCAATAGGAATGAATAATGTCAAAATCTGTCCCAATAAATTTCCATTATCAAAGTGCAAATCCATTCACAATATTCAAAGTCTATCTCCACATTCACTTATAAACTTGTAACGATGAACTCACATATCTGCCTTCTTCCCATTTCTGTTCTTTTGGGGGATGTCTGCAAATTTAAATCGTGAAAATACCAAGCTCCAACAAACGTTTTCAACAAACTCACCAATGCAACTGCATTCTGTTTCCTCCTGATTTCCATCCACATTTACAAACATAAGTGGGGAAGATTTCATTATATGTTGAATAAAATCAAGCAACATTACAGAACTTGGCTGTGAATCTGATTTCTTAATCAGTTCCAAAGCAACTTTAAAACAAAAAGACAACAATATTTGAATTATCATTGCAATAAATCAACTTCACAAATGTTAACACCTAATGAGAAGGATGTTTTTATATATATAATATGATATGGTTTTGAACCTCCCGAATTATTTACTGGAAGTATGCTTTTTTTAATCCACGAAGATGATGTTGTGCATATTGTAACCCTTCTATGTGACTCCAAACTGTATGAAGAGAAATATAAATTCCTCATTAACTACTATTACCATCACATGCATTAACATTCAATTAACATCAGTTCAACTCTGTGAGGAGTGAAGAATAGCAAATACCTAACATTTCCCTAGGATTATGGTCTTGGTAGAGAAACAACTCTGAGAATTATTCTAAATCTTCAGGAAACAGAAGTTTTGAAATGGTAAATGCAGCTCACTGAAGCAGAAAGTTTAACATATAGAATTTATTAAAAAATAAGTCAGAAATGGTATTGCATTCAATTAAATCTTTCTAGAAATGAGAGTTCTAACTTGTATTTTTGGCAATAATGACTTGAAGCATAATGCAGATAATTTTAAAAGATAGGGATATAATGCTTACCAACATCTACATCTGTAAGAATTCTGTCAATAAACTGGCAGAGTATTTGTCTTGGTTTCTGCACAACTATGTTGTATTCTTCTGGGCGAGCACTAAAATTAAAAGTATGATATTTTGATGTTATAGATTTTAAAGTACAAAATAATTATTTGAAGTCAATCTCAACAACACATCATTGAATACTGATTTTTTTTTCCTTCTAGAAGTCTTCAAAGAGAAATACAAATTGATTTCTTGGGGTTTCTTTGATTTTCTTGTTTTAGTGACCAGACTGTCACTTCCCTTTAGTCTTCGAAAGTACAAAGTTTTATAATGAAGTACCTTTAATTTTGTTATGCAATTACATTTGATAGATACTAAATTCCCATCTGACAGACTAAGGGATTTATCCACATGCTACTATCACGCAACAAATCAGCTCTGGTGCGGACAAAAAGCAAGACTGAGAACCTGTTTCACTTTTGGAAGTAACCAAAATTATTCAACTAAACAGGTACAGATACCCTGGGTAAGAGGAGTCGGCAGCACCTGCCCGGGGGACTGGGAGGGCAGGCAGCCCTTGGCAGGTCACATCTCCAGCGTACAGGCGCGGCTGCACAGCAAAGCGGCGCCTCCGTGCTGCCACTAAAACTGTACAGCCCAACGCGTTCGGGGCGCCTGACCCAGCACAGACCGCACCCCGCGGCACCTGGGGGGGCAGAGAAGGAGGGACAGACAAACCCTGGCGAGGGGCGGGAGAATGGACGAGCTGAGGGGAGGGCGCGGGCCAGGCCGGGGGACACCAACCTCCACCACTTCCACTCTTCAACCCTCCTCCTCCTCCTCCTCCCCCTCCTCCTCCCCTTTACAGACACACACAGACACACACGTACACCCCCAGGCGGGGCCCGTCGTACCCGGCGAGCTCCCGCAGCGCGGGGATCATGGAGGCCATGCCCAGGCCCTGCTCCGCCATGGCTGCGCTTTGAATCGGGCGGCGCGCGCGGGGCGGGACGGCGGCCGGCGCGGCCCAAACCTGCGCACGCCGGGCGCGGCTTTAACCACTTCGTCACCGCGCCCGGCCCCTCACGGCGCCCCCGGGTACTGGGCACGGCCCGGCCCGGCCCGGCCCGCATGGGGAGCCCCCCGAGCGCGCCCCGCTGAGTTGGGGCACTAAGAGGCCGCCGGCAGCGACAGCCGCAGCCCGGCCATACGGGCAGGGGTCCAGGGCACTGGAGGAGGGAAGCGCCGCAGTGCTGAGGGGGCTCAGAGCGGGGAGGGGGACGGCGAGGAAGAAACTTTGGTGCGGGGTGAGAAGGCGCTGCTCCTGCTCCCGCTCCCGCTGCAGCTCCCGCCACCCCTGACGGTCCCCAAGGCGCACCTGCGTGTCAGGCGCGGGACAACCCCGCGGGGAGAGGCCCCGA
>VWZG01013691.1:728616-856393 GCA_013396735.1 Grallaria varia | reverse complement strand
GCCCCCGCGGCAGCTCCGGCAGTAGCGGCAGGTGGCGGCGGGAGCCGGCGTTGTGGGCACGCTGCGGGGACACTGCGGGACGCGGGGCAGGTGGGCAGCGAGCGGGGCGCGGGGCTATTCCCGGGCCGCTCCCCCGCGCCGTGTGCGGGGCCAAGGGGCGAGCGGGGCGCGCAGCCGGCGGGAGGGCGCGCCGGGCAGGGCTGCGGGCTCCGCGCTCCGCCCCGCAGGTAGCGGGGCGCCAGGAGCTGTTAATACGCTTCTGCTTTTCGTTTTCAGTCTTGTCATATTTTTAGAGCGTGTTGCGTTACGTTTGCGTTTCTTTTCCGAAAGGTGTGGATGGGCAGCACGGGGCGCGGTGCCGGTGCCCCGCGTGTGCCCCGCCGGGACAGCGGGGCTGCAGAGAGCGGATAAACAGCGTGAACTAAGGGGGCCGTGTACAGGGCGCAACAGTGTGCGAGGGGACACTGAGCTCTGAGCCTTGGTTTTGTCTTTAGGAGCTACGGCTCGTTCTGCGTTCGTTCATGAACTTTGCTTAGTGTTGTTTGTGGGCTGAAATAAAATCCTCTTGGAGGCTTGTAATTCTGTTGCCTGTTTCCACTGTGCAAGGGCTGTGTCTGCGCATGTAAAACAGCCCACAAAGAAGGGTGCGGGTGTGTTTCGGTCACTGAACCATTTCAGGTGGATGCTTTCAGGGAACCTGTCACTAATTGTTCACTTATAGATAGATATTTTTGTCTTACGAAATATATGTATGTAATTTCATTAAATTCTGCTGGCCTTTTAAAGGCTGGTAACTTGTCAAGAACCTGAGATACTTCGAGAAACTTTACGAAACATAATTGGGTTTTGCTTTCCAGCAGATATTGCAATGTTTTCTACTAGCTGACTTCATAAACTGTTAGTCTTTCAAGAGTCACTCCTAGAAAGAAAGCAGGAACCATCTACCTTTTTATGCTCTGCTAAATAGAACTTTAATGGTCCAGGAAGACTAAGTATGTCTGGGTTTTGTTATTCTGAACACAAAATTTTCTATGTAATTTCAATTTAAAATATGTGTTATTATGAAAATAACATTATGAGTGTAAATGTCCAAGCCTGAGCCAACAATCCCACTAAGAAAGGTGTAAATTGCACTGCTTGCTAATTTGATGTAGAGTTAAACTTTCAGTGTCATCCTTGATGAACTTAAGAAAGGTAGGGGGATGCTGTTGGTATCTTGGGAGAGTTTGAACAGGTTATATTATTCTTTAGCTTCCATTCCCAAGAAATAGGTTAAATGTTTTTAATCATAGGGTGGGTTTTGTAGTTGTTATTGTAGGTAAAATGTAAGTGGGGCACATGAAGTGCTTAATAAAAAAAGGTTTTTTCCTTGGAACTGTCCTGAGTCAACAGTGAGATCATGTTAATATATGTTTTGTAGAAATGCTTTCATTTGTGATAGGCATACATAAATTTGTGCTGCAGTTTCTTTGAGCATTTATCAAGCATGTAATTCAGGCTTTTTTTTTTTTTTGGTAGTATTTCTAACAATTCAGTAAAGACAGATTTTCTATCCTCATCTTTCACTGGAAGTGAAGTTAGGAGGCTTGTTTTCCCTCCCAACTGTGAAGCCCCATCTACTGACTTCTCATCATACCATGACATTCCTTCAGCTAGCATGGTTTTAGAAGACTTTTCATGAGACTCCCCTAATAACAATTTCATTGAGTTGTGAGGATGTAAGAAGTCTTCTAGATGCCCCCCATAAAAACATTTTTATGGACACTCAAAATATCTAGTGTTCCGCAAACGCTTCAACGAAACAGTAACTGAAACACCTGATTTCATTCCTTGCTTTGCTTAAGCACATGAGGAGCAAGTCAATAAACTCTTAATTCATCTCATTTCTTCCTTAACTAATTATTTTGTACTTTTAGGACCCTTGGCCCCCAGCAGGAGAAGCAGGTGTGCTATCACCCATCTGGAGAGAGCGACTAATTACTAATGAAAATAGTGTGCCTTGAGACCCTTCTCTATTTTGTCCTCCAATGCTGGTGTTCATATTGGTGAAAGGATTCAGGTGTGCAGAGCTCCCAGCTTGCAGAATTCAGGGTGGGGCAGAGAAATTCATGCAGATAGATACAATTAGGTGTCAAATTCAATGTGTGGGTCAATAGCAAGATTTCTGCTGGAGCTACTCTTTTTTTTTTTTTTTTTTTTTTTCTCAANTTTTTTTTTTTTTTTTGCGCAATTCCCCACTCTAGGGCAGTCCTCTGACTGCATAGTTGCAGGGTCCTTCCACACCCAGGCCTCTGTCTTCTTTGGCTTTCATTACTTCTTAACCATGTGCCTCTTCTGGACAATGTATATTTTAAGATAGTGAGAGACTTTGCCTAGGACCAGCAGGTCCAAGAGCACAAGAGTGTGTTAATTATACTTTTGTTCCCCCTGTTGTTTAATTCTGAGGTATAATTACTGTTGCTCTTGGGGCTCATGCACTCTGATCTATGTGAGATGGTGGTTAGTGTAACTGCAGTACATGGCAGCTGTCTTGCAGGCAGGCCAGGTGAGGATGCTACGATATGTAAATGCACATGTGTATTCCTCGATGCCTTCATGAACTGTGACCTGTGAGCATCCAGGCTGATAATGGTGGGCAGAGTAAATGCAGCCAAGGTGGTGCAGTGAGCTCCTGGGACCTGTGCTAGGTAATTTCTTGTGATGTCAAGGAGCACTTAAAGCTTATCATCTGCATGGCTGCTGTGGTAACACCCCATAGTCTGTGTGGTGACTCAAAGACAATTCTGTGTATAGTCATGCAAGTGGTTGTCAGAGAAGGTGCCTGACCTTTGGACACATGGCATTGCTCCTGTATACTGTAAGAATGTGTATTTCAGCACTCTCGGGTTTTATCTGTGCCTGGGCTGCATAGTCAACTGAGCTGGACTGGAGTGGCACAGATTAAAATTACGTGTCACCAGGAATATTGGTTTGATGATTTAAAAAAAAAATTGAAACAGTAAATGATGGTAAGGACAACAGGCAAGCCAGAAACCTCAAAGCAGTTTACGTGCACCCAGCTACTAAGCAAAAGCTAAAACAGGTAAAAGAGGAAAAATAAATGAGCGAAAACATGTAATGTTAAAATCTGTTTGACTTCTATATACAATCTCAAAAGGTCCTAGTCCTACAAGCATTTAGTCATGTTGGGGTTTTTTGCTGTGAATAAACCTGATTATATACTTGAGACTTCTGATAGTGTAAAATAAAGTATTTGAGTAATTTGGAGAGATAGCGTGTTAGAGTATACCATTCCTCCAAATCATGGTATTATTGTTTGTATAGCAGCAGTGATTGTTTTCTGCTTAGCTGTAACTACTACTATTAAAAATAGTTGCTTATATATGTATTTTTCTTACTTATTTCTTGCCTCCCAGTATTTCTAGAAAAGTATTATTCTTGAGGCTAGTAGCTGTGGAGGAATCTCAGTGAAATGTTTTTACTACCAGGCTTGGTGTATATCACTAAGGCTTTTTGAGCTGATGATTTTTGAATGAGAGTTAAGATGCCTGGAATCTCATTTCTGAAAGCAAAATATACAGAATCTGGAAATTACTCTTTTTTTGAAAGCTTGTAGCAACAGTGATGCTTGATAATCCCTTCATGAACTGTAAAAATCTGTACAAGTCATGCTAGGAGAAAATGTGCATTATGCATTTAAAATGTCATTTTAAACTACTTTTTAAAATTGTGGCTGTTGAAATTAAGTAGGTTCTTTTATTCAAATAATTCCTGAAAGAAAATCTGAAAATCTGTGTTAGCTACAGTTGCTACAGTTTTCATAGCGAGAAGTTGTTGTTTTCTGAAAGATTTCTTGTTAGAAGATAAAATTTTCCATCTGGCTCTGTGTTCCCTACTAATTGAAACTAGAGAAGAGTTTGTGCCTGGGAATATTTATGGAAGTTCTGCTAAATGTCCACCTTCTCCATTGCATTGCTTACTATAGAAATCAATGCAATAGAGGAGGGAAAAGAGGAATTAATGTTTTTTTGTCCTTTTACTCTTTTTTTGGAAGTTTTTTTGTCCTTTTACTCTTTTTTTGAAAGTCAAATATATTAAACCTATATATGGTGGAGCAGTATTTATTACTTTTTTGAAGAGTATATATTCCCTAGTGAGTATTTTCCCAGTACCTGGAGCTCCCACTGCTCTGTGAGGATTGTGTCAATGAAACAGAACATCACCTTAACAGCGTATACAGAAATACCTACACTAAAAAGTTTAGGTACCCTTACACTTAACACTTCACATAAAGTCTGAGTGTAATATTTAGTTCCACCCTTCTTATTGCAGTAATTATTTAAATACAATACTTTTGTAGCATTAACCATGATGTGTGAAATACTTCAGATCCATAATAAATGTTGCCATAAAAACTCCAAAAATCACTAGGTCTACATAAATGGATTAAATAAGTGTAGAACAGGAGCACCAGCGACTAACAGGATCTGATGCTAACAAACAGAATTATTACTGGGAAAGGCTGCACTGTACTGTCAGATAATAAGGAAGCAATAAATTGTAAATGTAGTTCTGGGAGAAGATACTGAGCCAAGCAACTGCTATTGCTGTTCAACCTGCAATGTAGGTTTGAAGACCTTCTGCTTGAGATGTTGTCTCATTAGCTCGTTTCAGCCTTGGCATCATTCAAGGAGAAACAGTTGACTAGTGATGGTGGTGTGATGTGCAAAACAATATTAACAATGGAAAGAGCAACTGATATTAGATCAATATGGATCAGGAATTTCAGGTTACTGACAGAACCAGTTCTGCATTATTGGTTACTTTATTAAGATGGGGATTTTTTTGGGTTTTTGTTTTTTTGTGTTTTTTTTTTTTTAACATTGCTGTGGCTAAATCTTTCAAAAAGGGTTTGAAAATGAAGCAGTAAAGGTGACTTCTCTATTCTCCAGTGTATTATATTTGTGATAAAATTACTAATTGTAGGATTTCAGCTTTGATTCATCTGGTCACATGGAGGGAATGCTAAATGTTAGTCATGGCCTTACTATTTACATTATTATTTGTTTTGGTACTTCTAAATGTAACTTGAAGAATTTATAGCTTTTTCTGTGGAGGTATGTACTTGATTACTGCTATTACATAGAGGTGTGTAAGGAGAATAAAGGTAGTTCACCAGAATAGCTCATCAGAGACTGGTATTGCTAAGCCTCAGGAATAAATTATGCATAAAGCAGACTGTGTGCTTTTACATGCATGCTTTTGGTGGGAAAAGGATTATCAACCCACTTTCAGGGCTCTCTTGGCAGATGTTTCCTTAATAATAAAAGGCATTAGCAAAAAAACCCAAAAACTATAATGCTGGATCCAGTATTTCCCACTTTCATTCAATTACTGTATTCATCCTTTCATCTCATTAATAATCAGTGGTAGAATAGACTGATTAAAACATTGACATGTAGAAAAGCTGTAATATTTGGCTGTATGTTATCAGCAAGATTATATTTATTTGAATGCAATTTAAGGGATTTGTCTGTGTAAGCGTCAGGACCTAGATTTTCTTTTCAAACCAGGTGTTTCCTGATAGGTTTTATTTTCCAGAATTTTTATAGTTTGGAGTATTTTTGTCTTGCTGATTTATCAAGCTCCTCTTTTAACTCCACATCTCCCCTTCTCCCATTTTGTTTGCATGTGTCCTACTGTTCCTCTTTGCACTAATTTATCCCCTTATGACAAAGGGAAACTAAATTCTGCTTTCATGTCCTAAAGGGAGGATGGTATAAAGTAGTATGAAATTATCCTTTTCCATTGAGCTGATTATTTTTCTTCTGCAATGTTTCTAGTCCTTCCAAGCTTGATTAGATATATTTATATATAGATATATTTAATTGAAGCCAGTGAGGATTTTGCCAGTGACATACCTCGCATCAGGTATGGACTCTCATTTTTTCCCCCCTTAGGTAATATAATATAGTCAATGAAAAATAACTGAATATAAAGATAAGTTTCATTTTACTCGTCATCACCTGTATCAGCCACTTCATTGTGACTGAATACTTAATTGTATGAGGCAGAATATTTTTCAGATCCCAAATTATGAAATGCTATGGCACATACATTTAAATCTTATCAATAATTATTTTAAAGGAGGGTTGTCATGTGCTTAGAGTTGTATACACAGATAACTACTTCACTAGTTCAAGGCCTATTGGACAAATTCTTCTAAAAGCTGCTATCTTGTTCACCTTAATCACTGACATTAAAATATCTTTGATGTTTCCAAAGGGTTTTCATTATTCTATTACCAGAGATTTAAAAAAAAAAAAAAAACCAAACCACAAAATAAAACTAATGTGTGCGCTCTTCAAAATTTCCAACATCTTTGCAACCTGAAACTCAAACCTCCAGACTGGCCTCTTCATCATGGGCAAAGTGGTTTGGTCACTTCCTACCAAAGCTGCTCCTAAGAGAGGCTTGGCAGCAACACAAGACTTGTTGTTTGTCATGCCAGAGCAAATCCCTACTTCTGGCACTTGTTGTTGTGTTTGTTTTCATTAGGTGGCTTGCACCCTAAAATGGCAGCTCTTATGCAGTGGGGAAAGAGCTACTGGGAGTTTTCATCAAGTTTTGTCTGATAGACTGATTGCCCTGGGGAAAGTAGAAATTATTAAATTAACTATAATAACAGAAGCACATATTTCTGTTGCATTCCAAAATTTTTATATACTTTCCCTCCTAATTTTTTTTTTTTTGGTAGTGATAAATCTATGGAACGCTCTTTTGTCATATAGTTTATTCTTTAAGCTACCATTCTGCTTTTTACTATGTAAATTAAGATCTAGGCATTTAAACTCAATAGGATAAATCCATATTGGTCCTCCCCAATGAAATAAGCATATGTTGGATGAGTGGTTGTCTGCTGTGTGGTCTCGGGCCACTCAGAAGTGCTTCACTATGATGTCACTTGAGTGGTGCTGCTTTCTGCTGGACTCCTCACCCAGCGGGAGACAGGCCAGCAATAGTGGGGAAGCTTAGTAAGGTAGGCTTAGTAAGCACTGACTTGCTAACTGATAGTAGTGGTGCAATAAATATCTCTGTGTCATGTTTAGAAGTTTTAAAATATGTATTCAAGTATAGATTCTTGTTTAATGTTCAAGAGCACTAATTTTGGAGACTTGGAACTATGAGCCATTTTTTCATGAATTGTCATTGTTTAACATGACAGAAGACAATGTGACAGAGTCAGTTTTTGTGAAGGTCAGTGAGAGGAGGATGAGCCCCTTGGTGCAGATTTGTAGCTAACTTAGAATGCAAAATATGTAATTTACAATACTATGTGAAATAAAATATTTATCATATAAGATCTCCTCCAGAGACATGTTTTGTCCTTGTAAGAGCTGATTTATCAACAAGTTGATTTACCTGATAGATTATCATAGTTGATAATTTTATTATCAAAGAACCAGCTTTTAGCTATGTATTTCATTTGCTGAACGTGTGGAAATCCGCTCTTAAAGTCCGAAGAAGCATTTTGACCTACAAGTGGTGTAAGAAATGTTAACGGTTTCCTTTGAAAGTGTTACAATTTGGAAAGGCTTTGGAGTGTAATCTGGAAACTTTGGAACACTGTAGCATGTACTGCAGGCTGTGAGAGCAAAGGATTGTCACTTTATCATGGGACATCTTAAAATGGCCAACACAAAGCAAATGTTAATACATTAAATATCAGAATACTCAGAATCCGTGTTTCAGCAAAAAGACTCCTTACAAAGGTGTAATCCAGTTTACAATACTTTCTGTGTTGTCAGTATTGTTCCTTATAGTTAGTAGAGAGTAGGCAACTGTATAATCGTATTGTTCTCACTTTATGCGACTTTAGATGATTAATTTTAAAGCAACAAGTAATTTTTTTTTTTAAACTATAATTGTTTGGTTTGTAAGGGTTTCTAACCTAACAGTGTTTTGTAAGATTAATGTTTTTATGATACTTGTAAAAAGGAAACAAAAATTCTAGTTAATAAAATCTTAAACACTTTTACGGATTGCTTTGCAGCAGATGAATAAAATGTTAAATTTTCATTGTTTTAGTAGAAATGCCTGGATATATCTTATTGGTAGATTTTTTTTTTTATTTTTTTTTTTAACTCATGAATTTGTTGCATATACAATGTATTGTTTAAATGCTTAGGGATGTGTCCTTATGCTGCCAGCTCAAACTACTTAAAAAAGTAAATTATTTAAACCAAAGATATTTAAAGTTCTGGGGTTTTTTTTATTTTAAAGAAAGATGATAAAGTTTTCACTGAAGCATCAGAAATAGTTTTAATTTAAGAATACGAAGTTACCTCCTAATCATATGAATCAAAGCTGAGGTTTTGAATAGTTTAGTTACAAAAAATTTGCTCAGAAATTTCATTCTTTTTCATCTTCAAAATATGATTAAAAATGACAGTTGGCAACAAGAACTGTAGATGTTTTATTCTGGCCTAATTATTAAAAACTACAGTGCCAGCAAATGAACTTCAGCATGCCCTAGATAGTCTTCTAGTTTCAAAGGTACAAACAATACTCTATTTAGCTTTAGTTCCTCAGATTTACTAACATGCTGCTTTTATCCTCAGCCCTTAGGCAAACATAGCTCCTTAAGGCTCTGAACTGGCAAACAGGTAGCACTTATGCCTCTGTGGACTCTGCAAAGATGGGTTTTGAAACACGGCCAGCTGCTTTTGTCATGTACTGTAGAGGACCCTCCTTTCTCCTCTAGCTTGACCAATGAAAAAAGAAACCCAAAAATAACCTATGAATTTTCCATGACAGAAAATCCTGGCTTGCTTGCAGTGTAGTAGCTGATCAGTCTAATCTAATAATCTTTTGAACCATGTGGAGCTGAAGGAGGCATTAGTGGGTGTCAGAAGGCCATACTGCCATCTGATAATTAATGGAAATGGGGAAATTACTCTGGAAACACACATCTATTTGGTACTATTTTATAATTGCAATTAGCTGGAGTATGAAGAATATGTGGCTGTAAATTCAATTGCTGAGGGCAGAATGAATGCATTCCTATTGTTACTCTTAATGATCTTCGCATGATTAACTTCTGGGGTGACCTTAAAACTAAGTTCATTAGTAAGAGTTAGCCTGTGTCTCTCTGCTGGAGTTTTGCTATTTGTAGCAAGCTGAGGTTTCCTACTTTGGGCTACCAGAGAACAGGCACAGGGGAGGATCAAGGCAGTAGTTTTCTGGAGTGTTGCAGTTGTGCTGTTTTAAGATCTCCCCCTCCTTCTGCCTCTTAAACTGGTTCTTCATCAATAGCTTTGTTCATCGCGCTAACTAAATGTTATCTCCGTGCTCAGAGAACTGAGGAATGGTTCATGATATTCCAGTTAGCTTAAGGAAAAGGAACTTTTCTGAAGTTATGAATGCCATAGAGGGGTAAAGCCTATTCCTTAGTGAAGAATAGAGAGTACAGTATGTCCTACCTCTCAAGTGGCACCAAATCTGGAAGAAATAGAGGCTTGGGACGAATGCTGACAGCCCTGCAAAAGATACTGTAAAACTGTCAGCGACTGTGTGACAGATTAAACAGTTGAAGGTGAGTACACTTTGATTGGAGTAGATGGAATGCAAAATCCAGCAAACTCAGAAAAACTGTGACGCTCATAACAAGTGAAGTTGTAATTTGTCACGGTTTGTGGAGTTGAGAAAATAGGCAAGAATCAGTTACTTCTAAAACACTTTTCTAGTCCTTCCAGTTACAGAGAAAAGCTTGAAAAGTTAATCTGATACTAATGGGAAGTACCTGAAAACAGAAGACATTCCTTATTTCATGGGTTTTTAGTTGGTTAGGATCTGTCTTATGACTATTTTTGAAAAACTGTGTTCATGACTATTGCTTCTGGTTAGCTTCTCTGTTTAGTAATTAACTAGCAATGTTATAGTTTATTAGAGAAGTACAAGAATAATGAAAACATAACATTCGCATACCAAGTTGTGAATCCTACTTGAGAGTACTGGGACACCCTGAAAGTCCCTCTGTCAAACGAGGGTCCTGTGGACACATTGTGAGCTCTAAGCACAAGTTTCTTATTGATGCAAATATTTCAATAAGAATTTCAGTATGCTTTTTATTGGAATTTCCTTTTAAAATAATGCTGTTTTTATTTGTCATTGCAGTTGCATGCTAACAAAAGCTGCATGTTCCTAAACCTAGACAGAGAAAGAAAGAGATTAAGTATCATTTGCTGGTCTATTTTTTAACTTCCTCTCTTCTGCTGTTGTAAACTTGATATGTAACATCAGCCTGGGCACAAAAGAGTGACTTGAGGATGGAGTGCCTGAATGAACTTGCTTTTATTAGTGTAGCCTTTCCATTTATATTTTAGTGTGGCTTGCTGTAATGAAATGCCACAGAGACATCAAGTTTGGACTTAAAAAAAAATTAATTCTGTTCAGAGCAGTTCCTGGTAATTAAATGGGGTTTATGAGAAAGGTTTTGTAGTGTCTTATCAAATTTTCTCTATGTTAATGACAGACTCTTTCTATCTTACATACATTTGCATGCTAAAACTGCTATGATGCTTTGACCTTAGTAGGAATTCATCTTGCCACAATTTCTGGCTTCGGTAGCTCTGATGTTTGTTCAAACTGTATTTTTCCCTTGCTTTTGGTCAGAGCATCTGAGGTACCAGCTTCCACTGTTAATTGGAAAGTATGATCCTTGCCAACTCCAGCTCTCCAGAAACTGGGCATTTTCCTGGTAGCTGGGTGGATGCATTCACAAATGATATGCAAGAAAAGATACTCATGGGGGTAAAAGTGGTGGATCTGGGGGCAAGGTCAGGGAGGCAAGAGTGTCCTTGTGGAATAGGAACGGAAGTGCGTGATGGGGGCTTGTACAAGTTGTCCAGGAAGGAGGGTCTAGCACATTTGCATACAAGGAAGCCAAATGACGAGTCAGCCTGGGACACAGGTTTCAATGTAATAAACTGATTTTTTGTGGAGTGTCAAATGCTCCATCCAGAGAGCAAATGATGTGATGAGTTTGGTGAGAAGAGATAAGAGAAGGTCATATAAAATGAAACAATACATTCAATTGATTAAACTTGTTGAAAGAAAGATGATTTCTGCTCAAGACTCAGGTGCTTCCTGGACCAGTGAAAACATTATAGCTACATGTAAAGAAGTTTCTTCCACCAATTCACTTTAATCCTGTTACTTTCTTGCTAATTAATTTGAGTGTAGTTCTGCAATCATGGATTACTTGAATGCAGACATTTCCATATGTGAAATGGAAAAGCAGGGTTTTTGCTTTCAGAACAATGCCTTTAAATGTATAATTTATATTCATAACCCCAGCTTCAGATTCTTGGATAAAAAGATGAGATGATCGGGTTGCCTCACTTCTGTTAGCATTATTATTTTGGGTTATAGTGGGCAGGCTCAGTAGTGTTCTTGAGCTGCCTAAGGAAAACACATTAATGATTGTGAGTGAAGTTTTTCTTTGGAAATACATGTGACTTTAATTGTGAATAGAAGTAGAACCAATTGTAACCACGTTACATACCAGAAGGGCAGAGGTGAAAATGGGGCTTTTAAGTGTAAAACATACAGTGCTCAGAAATGGGCAGCAAGTTTCAAGAGTTTTATACCAGGACTTGTGGGTTTCCTTTGTGAGCACTAGTTTTAGCTGTATCACTAAAAGACAAAAATTATTCAAGACTCTAGACATTAAGGTGAAAGCTAAAGCAACACTAAAATGGGAAGATTACTACCTTGGGAAGGTTAGTACCACTCCCAAGAATGTGTGCTACAATCCTAGTGGTTTTGACAAATGCACCATTTTCCAATAGGCTTGAGGAGACACTTGTGTCAGGATTTCCTCAACAAATGGAAGGTCTTCTGCATGGTCTTGTCTCCAAAGGGAATTCCCTAGGCCCACTTCTAATACTGTTCTTGCCTGTTGTTTCTTGTCCTTGTATGCCATTAACAGCATGAAGGTTTTATTGCTAGATGCAAGACTTCCTTATCATAAAATCAAAATGTTAGTAAGTATGTCTGTGACTTTTTCTGTGTAATGAACTATAGAATTGGACTTTGAGGAACCTTTCTGCTTACAGTTGTATTTCCATAGCAGCACCAAACAAGAGCTACTTCTCTCTCTCTCTTGCATTCTCATTTCAATTGCAGCTGTGTTGTACTTATTTTGTTTCTTAAGTTTTTCGTTAGCTTTTTTATAGCATGATTGTAAGAAATGCTGAAAGTCACAAATCCAACTGACTCCAGTTGAAGTTGTTGGAATACAACTGAAAAACTTGATCTCAATCACTCTGGTACCTTTGCTGTGGTAACATCTGATAAGGTGCATTGTGAGCCTCCGATAGGTGTCCTGTACCTGAATAACCTCCTTTAGACCAGTAAGGTTTGATTAGAGTGTTCCAGGGCTGAACTGCTCCAGCTTGGTGGCTCATCTTCTGAGCTTCGGATCTCATCCAGGCATTTAAACTTGTCTTCAAGCTGTTTGCCTACAAGCAGTAGGCTCAAACTTCATTAAAGGACATAACAGGATCATCCTTTTCCACTGTAAAATGTAGCAACTCTTTTTTTCTTTATTCTATTTTGTAAGCTGCTTTTATTCACAATGAGTTCTGAAAACACTTTTTAGTGAAAACAGTCTTATTAGTGGATAGTTGGCATGTTTATGTTAAAAATTGTCCTTATGTCCTTTGTGTTCTTTTTCCTAATGAAATGTTTGTTGTTGAGAAATGCGCTGAGGAAAGAAAATCATGAAAGATGTTGAGATAACATAAAAGGTAATTAAGATTTATGGTTTGAGTGTATTCAAGTTCTTACTGTGCTTTCATTTTCTGTGTATCTGTCTGTCTCTTGATAGAAGTTGGATACCATGTACATGCTGTTGTTGAACTTTCACCAAGGCAAAGGTTGTTCATAATAAAACTGAGAGCAAATGCTACTTTAGCAGATTGACTGTATCCAAGCCTTACATTGTATCAGAGCTTTTTGAATCTAACTATGTTAAGAATTCTGTAAGGAAATTTTTTTTCTGTCCCTTAATTTGTTGCAAATTGTGGCACACATTTATTATTTTGCATTGTATACTTTGATTCTGTACTCCATAGTTTATTGGGGAGGTAATATATTTAAATTACATAAAATTTGCAGAACATTCAGAATATTGAGTCTTGACATTTTCATCATGTAAAACATAAAGCGCCCCTCAAAAGTAGGGTGATTTTGCTTCAGATTTAGGGGTATATTGTTTTTGCAGACACTCTGATTTCATGTTCTGTGAAACAGAAGTGTTGCCTCTTACTGAAAAATCTGGGAGAAAAATCTTGGGTTTATATTTCTCATACTGATTTGCTTGGTATTGTCAAGTCCTAAAGACAATCTGCCTGTTGTGTGGAAGCAGCTTTGTTCATATGTGTCCTTTGGAAATGGTTTGCTGTCAGGGAGGGAGCCCTGGGCACGCTGTACTATGGAAATACACAAATGGCACTTCCTCGCTATTCTGTTACTCGCTGAACCACAACCAATGTTATGAAGGACTGTATTTATAAACCTCAGAAATTACAGTAAGAATGTAGTAACTTGTGCTCTTGGCTCTGCAGGGCCAGTGGTAGTGACTTGTGCCACCTCCACTTTCCAGTTTGACAGAGAATGGTATTTATTGCAGTTTTGCTCTGAATGTCACAATGGGGTACAACGCTCCCAGCCCTGCGCTGGAGGCAGGTGAAACTTGTAGAACTCCTAGAAAAAAAAACTAATTAATCAAAACAGAATGGGATCTGAGATAGTCTGTTTGGGCAAATTCAGCCCAAAATATTGGTGTTCCTAGACTGTAAACAGTGAATTGTGCATGCAGTAACCTGTTTCCAGAACTGCTTGCCTAGAAGTGGTCCTTTTGGCATAGGTAAGGTTTCCATTGATTTTTTTTTTTTTTTTGGGAGTGCTGAATGCAACGGTACAAAGCACAGGCAGTTTGAGATCCTCTTGAATGATGCATGCAAAGGAAACAGCATGAACCTGATACTGTCGATAAATTTGCATGGCTATTCTGTAAACTCATCAGCCAGAGGAAGCTGGAGGCATTTTGTTTGGATGAAAAGGTATCTTTCTGAAGTAAGCTTTTATCTGCTTTGTAGGAGAGTTACTCTTAATCCTGACATGAGCCTCATGAGATTAATCTGTTATGCCAGAGTAAGTGAATTCAGATCAGGTCCATAACCAGTCTAATAGATATCTGGGCTTGTTTTACTGTTTATTCATAAGTCATCCAGGTTTATCTTTAAGGTGTAATGGCAATGTTGATTTTATTACTCACCGGAGTTACTGAACTATGATGAATATATTCCTATGGAGTGAATAATTCATTTCAATGTAAATCTTTTTACGCAAGTTAAATTCTGTGTCCATGAAGTATGTATCACAGTGGCTTGTTTGCTAGCCTGCCTCTAGCAAAGATCAGTGCATACAGTTTTGGAAGAAGTTAAAATACCATTTTTTCCATCTTAAATTGTACTTTATTCACTGTGTAATGTTGTACATAAAATTATTGCATGGATTATTGGTTTGTATGTTGAGGCATAACATTTCTTCACTGTTATCCTCTAACTTCTAGTAATTAAATACTTTTGATAGTTATAAATGTATCCACCCATGTTTATAAACCCAGGTTGAGAAACATACTCTGAGTCTTCCAGGTTGTAAAGCTTCAGACTGACTGTATGGTATTTAAAGAACTTTGCTCTTTATAGTACTCTGTTAATAACTGCAACTGATACCATAATTATATCTGGTCTCTTCTTTCACAAATTAGCAATGTGCTTGCAGTATCTTCTTTTTATATATACAGGTACATATATGTATATAGCTAATTACATTGACCTTTCAGTGCTCTCCTGTTTTTAGGGTTTACAAAGCATCCTCTTTGCTGCATTAGGAATGAATCTATTTTTGTATCTTCTTTCTTTGTAAGACCCAGTGCTCATCATTCTCCAGGTGTATTATACTAGTTCTTTCTGTGTTTAGAGGACTGGCCACACCTGGAATACTGTGCTCATTTTTGGTCCCCGCTACACAAAAAAGATGAGGACAGGCTGGAGAGGGTTCAGAGAAGGGCCTCAAAAATGATCAGAGGACTGGGAAGCTGCCATAGGAGGAAAGCTGAACAAACCCAGTTCTCTCTGCCTTGAGAAAAGAAGGCTTAGGGGAGACTTCATCACAATGTTCTGGTATCTAAAGGGTGGCTGCCAAGAGGATGGAGATTCCCTTTTACAAGGAATGCCATGGAAAGAGGAGGGGTAATGGGTGCAAGTTGCTCCTGTGAACATTCTGATTGCTTACAAGAGGACTACTTTTCACAATGAGAACAGCCACTGGAATAATTTCCCCAGAGAAATGGTGGAGTCCCCAACACTGGACACTTCCAAGATTTGACTGGACAGGCTGCTGGGCCATGTTCTCTATACTGTGCTTTTACCAAGAAAGGTTGGACTGGCTGATCCTTGAGGCACCTTCCAACCAGCTATTCTGTGTTTCTATGACTGTTCTGCAATCCAGGCTTCTTGCAGTTTGGATAAAGAATTTATTCCTCTCATATAATTGTCTCCTACAACTTTTTCACTGATCTGGGAAAGATAAGCTATCTTTCCTTATCCTATGCTAGCGCAAACAGTAATAATAATTAAAAAGTGATAAAGCCATTGAACTCTTATGATTATTCATTTTGTCGTAAAGATTAAGAGTATAATCACAGTAAGATAAAAAGTTAATCTCCACTGCTGTTTAATTACAGACCGCTAGTGAAACACATAGAATCATATGTCCTTTCACATTGTTGAAAAGCTGATGTAGTTGGCCCCTTATTATTCTTGACCTCCAAATATAAAGATAATTTTGGCATAAGTAAAAAGATCTTTCAGTGTAAGCTGAGTTAGGGAGGGGACACCAAAAAAATAAAACAAATAAATTTAGGCAGTTTTATCTTCTTGAAAATACATCAGAAACCTCTGTGTGTGTGTTCATATCAAGCTAATGTTCTTTATGTTACCTCCATTGCTCAAATCTTTATTATATGCAAAAATTTTTAGTAATTTTTAATTAGCATTTCTTCTATTCTTACTGACAAAGGGAATATGTGATGCATGTTCTTGTTTTAAAGTTCCTTTTGTGTGTCTCACTAAAGACTGGATAGAACTCCTAGTTCAATCTGGCAAGAGATTAAAACACACTAATAGTGCTTGAAAGCTGTTCTGTTCCCATCACTTGGACTTAAAGAATCCTGGGTAACAACACAGGAATACTACAGGTTAAACTGTGTATTTTGGATGCATTTTTTTTCTCTTAAAATCAATAGCAGCTTGATTCAAAGCCCAACAAGAGAAGCAGAATTTTCATATTTTGTAATTATAGATAGTAATAACCAGCTGGTTATTGACATAAAAGCACAACCTGTGTATGCAAATTATGCTATCTTGGCTGTCATTAGAGACAACAGCTTTAAGGATGATGCAGCAATAGATGGTATTTGCAGCAGGGACAGAGGAGGTGTGTCCTTGATGCCAGACAAAAAGAACAGCAATAAAAGAAAATTAGCTCTCGAGTCAGCATTTTTGCAGTCCATTGTCATTGCAGGAGCAGCTGCGTGTGGAAATGAGGCAAATAGAATTTGAAATGAAGAGCTGAAAAAGAAATTACCACTTGCCTGCAGGGATGGAGACAACTATTGGGCCTGATTGCCAATTAACTGTTCTGTTTTTTTCTGACAGCTTTGATAACAGGTCAAAAAAGTGGCAGGAACTGCTCTTTGACCTACTGCCTTCACCCTTTGTGGTTGCTCAGCCACAGGTGCTCCTCTGCACACAAATACCATGATGGTACCAACAGTAGCACGTATGTGTGTTGTGCTGGATGTGGACGAGTTCCAGGAAACTCCAGTGAATTGTCTTTAGATACAAAAAGCTTTCCAGGCATAGAAGGCAGGCTAGGGATAGATGAATATTGCCAGTTCACATTAAGCATATTGTCAAGGACTAAAAAGAGGATCAAGGGCACTTTTTCAGCATTAAAACAGTGTTTGTACCTACCCTGTCCTGGGGCAGCAAGAGATGGTTCAATGTAATCATAGACTACAGAAAATCTAAGTGTCATGTGACCGCCCCGGAGTACAGAGAAATGTTCTCTGTAAATTAATGTACCTTTCAACAGGTAGTCACAGTTCCAAGACACATACCTTTGGAGGATAAATCCTGTCAGAATTGCCTGTGCACTGAGTCATCTTGAGTGGTGACAAGCCTGGGTATGCAAGGTATTTATTAGCTTTGATGGAAGGTCAATGTCTCTGTATTGAAATTGTCCAAAATGTCTGGCATTTAGTTTAGGTGTTGTCTCTGATTGTTCAAACTCTCTCTCTTGAATGCCAAAACATGATTGCAGCACTTCTGCCATTTAATTGACCAGCTAATTTACCCTGTAATGGTATCACAGGCTATTTAAGGCTGTCTCTTTAGAGCAGAGTTATTAGCTTTATTTATCTGCTTCATTCAAGAACAGATGTTTCTACTGTGTAAGTGAAACATCTCTGGAAATCAAAGATTGCTATTTTCTGAAATAGAATATGATGCAAAATCTAAATTATGGATCATAAAAGGGTAGCAGTGAAACTAATTGCATTGCAACTTTTCAGAAATTGTTTCTGATAAAATCTGACTTATGATAATGCCCAATAGTTAAAAACATTTATGGTAAGAGAGAAGTGGTGTTGTCTTTTGAACATGCATGGCTAAATATTTCACTTATACTTTGTCATGCCATTTCTGTATTTCAGAGAACTGTCACCTGGGGTTTTTTTCAGGTTTAGAGTCCTTGAAATTTCCTTAGTAATTTGAATTTAAATAATTTTTCACCAGTTTTTCCACAGTTTATTACTTCTTTAATTGCCACACCAGCTTTCTAGTGAAGGTACTTGCACTTCCAGAAACATCTGCATGAATGGTCATTTTTTTCTGAATATATATTTTAAATTTTTTTTTTTTGAGTATGAAGACTGTACATGCTGTTGGTAAGCTTAGCAAAATGGATAAGTAGGATTTTAGTACTTAAATAAGATCTAGTGGCATGAAGGAAAAAGACTTAACTTGCCGCCCACACTCAAGGCCACATCCTGTGTGACCTGCAGGAACAGTCCCAGTGAAGACACAGAAAATACTAACCCAAGTAAAGTAGACAAGAGCTATTCAGAATAACCCACTGCTGTTTAAGAACTCTTTTTATATAGCATCATGGAAAAAAAGCTTTCCACAAGAGGTGGGAAACAAAGGTACGGTCTTTCCCAAGGGCATCCAGCAAAGTCCACAGTAAAAGAAGAGAGAGAAGCAGCAGCTACATATGGCAGATCTGAATATAATAACTGACTAAAATATAATAATTGACTAAATGATAGCCTGGTCATCACAGGAATATTTTTCTTCTTGCTCTTTAAGACACTAAACCAGAAGGGAAAACATATGCAAGGTCTGAGCGACTTTGATGAAAATACTTGTGTACGGTGGATTTTTACCCCTTTTGGCTTACAAAGTAAAAGCAAAGATGAAACTTTGGCCTTTATGGTAGGCACCTGTAGCACACTGGGCTCTCTCCAGCCAGGTGCTGCTCAGAGTTCAGTGCAGGTAGGCAGTGCTGCCCTGGGCTTGCCCTGTGTGTGCCAGTGGCTCAGGCACAGTGGAAGACAGCAAAGCAAATACCAGCTTATGTATTGAGACAATTGCTGTAACTTCTTTACAATGCTGTACTTACTGCCAATTCGTCTGAATCATTCTGTTGCAATAAAGCTTCAGAGGAAATGGGCAAAGAACTGTCATGGGGATTTATCATCCCCTTGCAAAGGTGCCTTCAATTTTGTTTTTCTTTTTTATGGGGATCAGTGGAGAATGATTCACATTGAGACTCCAGTCTTTGCTCAGTAAAAGCCGTCATTTAGCTCTGACAGTGCTATGAGACAGCAGGGTGTTAGAAGAGTAGTGAAGGTCAGCAGGTTGTAACCCCTGCAGCAGCTGGGGAAAGGCTACTCAGTGTTCACCGGTGGATTGTAGGCAGGTACTTAAAAGTGTCCCACTGAGGTTTAGTGCTGTGCAAATGCTGGAGTGCTCAGTGCTTTGGAGGACCGGATCCTAGCACTGACCACTACTTGGCAATGATGCTGCATTGCACTTAGCAATCGATGTTCATAAAAATTGTTTGTTGAAGTGTAAGGAGATTTTAATGTTGGAAAGCCACTCAAGTGATGGAGGTAGATTGCTGGTTGGTGCTTATACAGGTGCTGCTATTGTGAAATCTCCACCACTCTTACAGTGAAAAGTATTGCTGGGTATTTGATGTACTTAAAAGTGCTATTTGTAGTGTTTTAAGTGTGCCCGGCCTGCACGTGTCATTCAAGTCTGGTACCTCCTGTTGACAGTATCAGTAACTTACATATGTGCCTGGAATGAAAGGCTTACATCTTTCCTGTTTATTGTTATTAGGTGTAAGCAATTGAGGACGACCCTTCTTGCTGTCCAAAGATGGAAAACAACATAACTACTATATCTCGTGAAGAGCTTGAAGAACTGAGAGAAGCGTTTGGCAAAATAGGTATGTTTTAAATAAGAAAATAATAAGGATGCCATTAACATTGCAAAACTGTTCAGGATTTGTGGAAAAAATCTTGATGGATCACCCTGTTTTGTTAGGGATGTGTTTTCCCTCTGTATTGCCTGTAATATCTAAGAAAATAAGAATGTTTACATAGAGCCCCTTATTTTCCCTAAAACTGTGTGTGTTAATTTCTTTCAACTTCAGTAATGAAAAGAGATATATTTTCTTGCTGGGCAGTTACACTGTGCCATTGCATATGCTACATAATAGGTCTCAAAATTCAGTTTTTTTAATTCCTTAAATCTGAAAAAGTTTGATTAAGTTTCAGGTGTTATATATTTTCATGTTAGATTACTGACACTTGGTTTTTACTTGCATCCTTTGGTGAACTAATAATTTCTCTTAATTTCTTCGATTGGGCTTTACATTTTAAGTAAGATAAACTTTAAGATTTTTTTAATCTTGCTTTTGTAACTAGATGTTAATATATAACTACAATTTTCTATGCTTGACAGGATGTTTACAGATTAATCAGAGTAAATAGAAAGACTGAGAAATTAAATAGCAGCTAACTCTTATTTCCAGATTGCACTGCTGTTGTTGATGTTAAAGTTCATGTTTGCTTTATTTCTTATTTGCTGCAGTTCTGGGGGGGTGATGTGTAAGTGTGCAGCTCAGGAAATCAAACAAACATATACAATCAGTCATAATGGGGGGAACAGGGTCATTTTAGGCAAGAAGTCTTAAATATCAAGAGTCTTTAGCTTGGTGAAGAAACTATTGGGAAGCTATATGTTAGAGATTTGTACGACAGAGAGTAGTATGGAGAAGGTGAAGAGGTTCTGTCAGTACAGGTATGCCCAATAGAGACTCCAAAAGCTTAAATTTAGAAGAAGTAACTTTTCTTCACTATAAATAATGAAACCATGAGCCCTCTGACTCGGAATGTTGAGATCAAAAAAGAGTTGAAATTCTAAAGGGAGAAAGATGCATCCATGGAAGGTACTTCATGAATTCCTGTTAACCACTCATCATGACATCTGTGGCTGAAGAAGTTTATAGCCTGCACGTGCTGGAACAACGGGCCACAGAGAAGGGCACTGTGTATATATGTTAGTCTAATGTCAGGGGGATGTTAGGATAGGCAGATACTCACTGGAGGTGTCTGACAGCTTTTCTGTTTGGCTTTTCACCATCTGCATTCCCTTTTTCTCAATTTCCTGTACTGCTCTTACTCACTGAAAAGAATTTTCTTCCTTTCTGTAAAACATAAAAAATTAAGCATCATTAATTTTGGTGGGTGTTTTTTTTTTTTTTTTTTAATTTTTTAAAATTTCCAATGTCTTTATAGATAAATTGCTTGCAGCTACATTGGTAAACTGAGAGAAGGCATGTATTTAACTCTCAGCTTGTCATCATGGAAACTTACCCCCAGTGAAAGATAAACCTAGAGAAATAAAATAGCTGGTAATCTGAGTGAGCTCATGAGCATGTCCTCTGCTGTTTGGACCATCCTTGTTATTAAGTGTGGTTTTACATGTCTGCAAGCCAGCAGATGAATTAATACATAAACATAGTTTGTCTGTGTACTGATTGGGAATTGTTGGGAGTATCAAAACCACAAAATTATTCTTTTTTAACCAGGTGTTTTTAGCCATTTATCAGTAGTGAAATGTGGCTGCCTTATGAAGCTTTATAGAAGCTACACAGTGTAGTATGAATTACAAGAAAATTACTGTATAGCAATCAATTATGACTAGAGATGATAGCCATGTTTCTCTGCCTGCCCTTCTGTAATGAGAGGCATATTCAACCCCTCTGGTATTAGTGGTTGAGTTCTGAGACTAGAAACAATGTGGAGAGAGATTTCTAACAAATAAACCCAAATGTGGGAGCACCTTGACAAGTCAGAAAGGTAGGCACATCATCTGCTTTATTTCTGATTCACTGGGATGTTGTCTTCAATTGCTTACCTTTGATGGATTGTTTGTAGAGCTTTGAAAATACTATTAACTAATACTTTTCAAGAGCTTTAATATGATCTTGAAAGACACCAAAAATGATGGTCAAACATGGAAAATATCAGCGTTAAATATATAAAATGATGGCATTACATATCCAGCATTACTTAGGCTGGATATAATTTCTTGGATTTGACTGAACATCTATACTGTGTATGGACTATAACTCTCCTGCTTTTAAAAGTACTGCTGTCCATGGCACAGCCAAGGCACCGCAGGTACAGGTGGGGCTGTTTTACTGTCAGTTTCAAGTTCTGCTTGTATAAATACATATGGAAATATGTAAAGGTTTAAAAAATAGGAACAGTTAATGCAGTTGATTAATTGATGTGTTACTTTGGATAAAACCATAGGTGTAAAATGATGCCTTATTATACTAAGGTGAATTCAAGACAGCTTTCTGCACAGAGATTGGCCTAAGGTGAAGGTACAAAGGGTAGTCTTGATTGTTTGTCTGCTGCTGCATTATTCATCATGAATAACACAAATTATACTCACATTTTCTTATTTGTTTTAATATGATACAGCCATTCCTTTGTTTCCACAATTGTGGAGCTATACCATGCCTCTTGTTGAAAAAAAAGCATTCTGATATGTTGCTGTACATGAACATTCCTGACCTGTGGTCTTGGGAGCCAAGTGTAAGTGAAGGTGGCAGTACAACTTGCTCCCAACAGAGCTAGTTAATAGATTAAGGAAAGGTCACCTTTAACAAACAGATACAGATCGTCCCGGATTTATTCTTCACAGGTAAGCCTAACGACATCAAAAGTTTTGAAGAACAGAAAATGTCTATCAGATTCTAGGATAAGGAACAAAATGCAGTTCTTTTGAAGTGTGCTTTTCTAATAACAACATGCATCGGGTCTGAGTTTCCTGATTGCACATGGTATAATATTGACAGTAAGCATATATTAATTGATTTCCCTTTCACTTGAAGGTTTATAGATTATTTTGTTGGGAGTCTTAAAAAAAAAATCCTCAAACTTCGCTATTTGAAAATTTGCTATCTTCTTATAGCTGTGCTGTGGGATTGTAAGAGAGTTCCTGAGAAAGTACATGACAAGATGGCAAGAAGTCCTAGACAGTTGCCCCTCTAATCCACAAGCATTCCTTCATACTTACTTATCTCTGTCAAGAACAGAAATACTTGTCTTCTGGAACTGCATTTCTCACACTTTATGTATTCTTAACAGTTACTATGCTTTGTTCTTCACATAAGTATAACAACTTGTGCTTTCATTTCAGATATTGACAACAGTGGGTATGTCAGTGATTATGAGCTTCAAGACCTGTTTAAAGAAGCAAGTCTGCCCTTGCCTGGGTACAAAGTCCGGGAGATTGTAGAAAAAATCATTCTAGTGACAGATAGTAACAAGGATGGGAGAATCAACTTCGAAGAATTTGTCTCTGTAAGGCATTCCCTTTGGATGTTGCCCTACTGTCTGATATGTGTTGAAAATTAGGATGGAAAACTGAATTAATATGTAACTATTATTTTGAGTTTTCTGTGACAAGTTAGAATATCCTATATAGTTCTTTTCCAGTCTTTATCTTTCACTCTCCTATTTAATTCATAGATCTGCTTTGAGCAGCATGTGAGACCACAGAATTGCAATCAGTCCTAATTGCTGTTTCCTCAGAGATCAGGGGATGGACAAGATACTGTAGGAGCTGTTGGGCCAGCCCTTGCTCTAACAAAAGAGCGGGCAATTAGATACCAGCCTCTGCATGCTCTTAGTAGTGCAAACGTTAGTCCATCACTATGCTTCATTTCTGTAGTAAAGGCTGTTTACTACTGGGAATGAGGTACAGTTTTTCCCTTTGGTGAACAAATGTCAGAGGTTTAGACTTGGTTAAATGAGGATCACTCACCAGGCCACCGTAAGAAAAAGAAAAACTTACCAGGCTGTCGGTTTGTGTGTGTTTGGGGAACATTACTTTTTGCTTTGAATTCAGAGTAGTGCAGCTAATTGCAGCAGGTTGCTTGTTGAACTAGTTATTGGTCCTTCTTTCCAAGATTCTAATTTGAAGTGGTTCATAGGTGAGATGCAAATATTTGCCTCCAGATGTTGAACTGTATCTGTTACTTATACTTCATTGCCAGTTTGAGACCTCTACCATATTTGGGCAAATCTCAGATATATCAGTATATCCAAAGTTGTTTACACAGCTGAAAATGGTATTAGTTTGATGGAGGGTGTGTGACTGTCATGTTGTAACCTTTCCCTATGAAGTGTATGGTGAAATAAGTAGGAGAAATATGCTATAACCATCAAAAATGTCTATATCTTTAGTTGCATTCTTCAGTTTACCAAAATATCTGTGGCAATATTGTGCAGATTGTTCTATGTCTACATTTTTCAATAGCATGGCTTAATAAAGGTACTCACTTAGAAATAATATGTTAGATATCCACCACGCAAGTTTCATGAAGGGATTTAAACTACTTTTACCCATACAATAAATTTACAGTCAATGTAAATATCAAAGAAAGGCCATCAGGTTAACTACTGACTCTAGAGTACTTACATGAATTACCACCTAGTTATTTCAAGGTACGATCAATCACAAAATGCTGTTTTTTTCATTTCAGATAATTCAGGAATTGAAAAGTAAAGATGTTAGCAAATCTTTCAGAAAATCAATAAACAAAAAGCAAGGTATTACAGCCATTGGAGGAACATCTGCAATATCTAGTGAGGGGACACAGCACTCTTATTCAGGTAAGAAGTAATTAAATATGGGCAAATTTTGCATAGAGAAAACTCTTTAAATTTGTGCTACAAAGAAAAAAAAACCAACTGGAAAATGTTGGTGTTGAAAGCAAATTAACACAAAGAAAGCATGTGGAGATAGATAAGATCAGTGTGGGTGATAGTTTATTAACTGTGTTTGGTTGTTACTATTTTGTGCTGCACTTTGGGCCAAGTTGGGCCTCTTTTCAAGAGCAAAAGAGGAAAACAAACACTGACAGCATGTAAGAAGAAAAATGGCCCCTTTGACATTCTTCTAGTAATGCTAATTAAGCTTCAGCCTTCATTACATGCTAATCTACTCTTATTCCTATATTCAGGTAAAAATGGATTTGCATTTTAATTTTCAGAGTTAATTAAAATAAACTGAAAATCCACCATATATCCTTTCTGAGTGGAATGGTCTCCTCAGATGTCTCTGCCCTTACAGAATTGTTCCCTCCTATGTGGTTTTGCATCACCTCTCTCACACTTAGGAACCTGCTTTTAATTGATCTGTTTCTTTCTGCCTGCCCCTGCTGCATGTAATTTAAGTTGATAATTGCTCCTTATTGCATTGCAGCTCCTGGCCAGAGTGTTAACCACCTTCCAGGATCATATTGCAATCAGCAATATTGTAGTTTTTTGATTGAGTCTGGAATTTGCTGTGGTTCCAGATTGTGTTAAGATTCTATCTATGAGGAAGATTCCCTTGGGTTGGCCAAAGGTGGCAATACCCTCTGTTTCAGAATGATTCTTGTACCACCAGCTGCACCTTAGTATATCTCCAAAGCAGGGACTATGTTCCATCTCAAAGGATGCCTGTAGGGCATTTTACCTGTAGGTAATTGTTTAGACTCCCTTTCATTTTTGATGGAGGGAAAGTGACCCCATGAAAGTGCAATTCCTGTGGGCAGGCCTCACCAGCCATCTCGTTTAGGGAGAGATGAAGTGTGCACTAGAATTCCACGTTGCTTCCCACTGACAATGAAAGAAGTGTAAGGAGTCAGGTGTAGGTATTTTGTCTTGTTTGCTTCTTGAGGTAAGTGAGGGGAATACCACCTGTGCTGCTTGGGAATTTGGGTACTGATTGACTGTTATCCCAATAAACTTTCTTAGATACATAGTAATCAGTTCTGCACTAAATGTGAAAGAGAATTTAAAACTGACACATTAAACTTCCTAAACTTCTCAAAGCGTAATACAGCACAGCAATCCAGATCATAGCCTCGAAAAGGCTGCCAGTCTCTTGGAAAGAAACCCTGGTTTCCAAACAGTGGTGTGTAGGTTGAGATGCTGCATCTTTCAGATCAGAAATCTTCCTCTTTACTTTGTAATTGCAGAGAAGCTGAATTTGATGTCAGCCATGAGGACACCTTTCATATGATGTCCATATGATTTTTACATTCTCCTTCAGAAAATCACCAGATATATAGAGGGTGCAGGGGGAGAAAGATCAATCTGTACTTGCCATTTTTGTGTTGTTTCCCACTGGTCTGATTCTTTTAATAACTGGCCCCTGTGGAACTAGGGGGTTTTATTTCTGATGAACCTTTTTGACCCAAGTATGATGTTTAGTAGTATGTGATCATGGAAATGATAATCTATTATGTTAATGCTGTCTTTCTTTTCAGAGGAAGAAAAGGTTGCTTTTGTTAATTGGATAAATAAAGCTCTACAGGATGACCCAGACTGTAAGCACCTCCTACCCATGAACCCATCAGATGCCAGTCTGTTTAAATCCCTTGCAGATGGCATCCTTCTTTGGTGAGTCCAAGGCTGTGAGAAAGAAAAGAAATTAATCTCAAAGGTTAAATGCTGATCACAGTGACATGAATTGGAAAACTTCTGACAGGCTTTAACCTCAAGACTCCACTCATAAATATATCAACTAGTGTAAAATGGAGGAAATCTTTCTGCCTGTAGAAATGTGATTTTTAGTAAAATTTTTGTGACTCTGTGCATATGTTATAGAAGTATTTTTCACTTCAAACTCATAATTATGGACATCACATATGTGCAGGAGGTGGTAATTACACAGTTCATATATTCATTAGCTGAAATAATTAGAAAAGTTGACTATTTAAAATAATTTTAGAAGTTACTAATTACAGCCACTAAATCATGGAATGGGAAGAACAGAAATCTGAATTAAATCCATGATAAAACAGAGAGCATATAGTAGGTCCCTTAACTTCAGTCTGCTGTAACTTTCTAGTTAGTTAAAGTAGATTAATAGTACTTACTCATACACCATGGTAACAAGGGATTACCATGTTAGAATTGATGTGAATTAGTCTTTGAGCTCCATGTGGATACGAGGTAGTGTAGAAATGCAGTGCAGAAATATACTGGTTACAGTATAAAATTTTTCAGTAGAGACCATTTAACTGACTTTGATTTACAGTTTTAATCTTCTCAGGACCTTTTTTTGACAATACAGACATGCTTTATTAATTAAAAAAGCTAAATGCTCAAGTTTCTTACAGCAGCGTATTATCTGGGGTGTTCTAAATACTTAACAGCAATATTTAACAGGGAGAGGAGATTTAGAGGATAATTGTTGGTTTGTTTTTTCGTTTGTTTTTGTATTTTTTTTTTAAATCTTGTCAGAAGATTTTCAGCTAGTTTAAAGTGTTAGGAGTTTATAATCAAATAGTATATTGTCTGAGAAATGAAAGTTTGAATAAACTCTTGACTTTTCTTCCTTAGCAAAATGATCAACTTTTCACAACCAGATACAATTGATGAAAGGGCTATTAATAAGAAAAAACTCACTCCTTTCACTATTTCTGTAAGTACTGCACGGATAGGAACTTAACACAAATGAAAAAGTAAAGTATTTTCCTGATTTAATGACAGTTCTCCTGATGGAGGAAAAAATTTAAAAACATAAAGCATGAAATTGTATTTTCTAAGAATCTGCTGAATTCTCCTGTTTCTTACATGATTTACAGGAAAATTTGTATTTTTCATGCTTTCCCTAGTTCTTTCCCTGTTCACTGTTTTTGTTTTGCCTTACTAAGTACCTGAAGAAAATAATTTTAGACTTCTGAGTAGATGGTCAGGCTGACTTTTGGCAAAGCAGAAAATATCTACATGACTTGTGGCAGGATGATTTATTTTCATAGTGGAAAGCAGCTTGTACAGAAGATGAGAAGCTCAATTTTTAATCGTGTATGAAATCATGAAAAAACTAGAGAGAAACAGGCTTTTATGACTTCAGATTGGGTTTAAGAAAATAGGTCTGGAAAAGGAAATAGATCTATAAATTACCAGCCCAATGAGAAAAAAATGCTGTTTTAAAACCTCAGTTAACTGGCAGACTTTTAATTTCAGGCTGTAATGTTAAAATATGAAAAGTTAAACCATGCTCTGGTCTAAATCCTCCAAGTGCTTCTTGTAATCTCTATTTATTTAAAGAAGATTTGTCAGCAAAGGTGATGCTACATGTGTTTGTTATCTCTGTAGATATTTAAAATATGACACAAGAAAACAGTAATATTGATGAAAGCTTCCAGCTATTTTTTCTTGGAATGTCTCATCTACAACAATCATTAGTTTTACTTTCAGTGTCAGGGTGTTTAATTGCCATGATTTTCTTATGCTCCCCATTCAACTACAGCTTAACACTTGCTTGAATAAGTGTGTTAGCCTGTAAGACTCAAGATGGGACGACAGGGATGTCAGTAGCCTCCTGCACAGCACAGAATTCCATAATAATACCTTTTTCCACTGGATCAGGCCCTTGATATTTAGAATTGCTTAATTTGTACAGCTGATACATATGGATTCCATAGTGTTTTGGTTAGTGTGTTCCTCAGTGATCCAAGCTGCACAAAGTGATCCACAGTTTTTTTCGGTAGGTCTGTACTAAACACTGTCAATAATGTTTTTCACTAAATTTTGGTGAAATACGAGGTAGTTCACAAAAAAAATCTCTGGAGCGCAGTTTTTCTCTGGGAACCATTGAACTGATGCATTATTTCTTCCAAAGTTTAATATGAACTTATTTACTAAGAATTACAGCCTCATAAGCTTGTTAAACAATGATATTCCAAATAGGAAAACCTAAACCTGGCTCTGAACTCAGCATCTGCCATTGGCTGTACGGTTGTCAATATTGGATCACAAGATCTGCAAGAAGGAAAGCCACATTTGGTGTTAGGACTCTTGTGGCAGATCATTAAAGTTGGTCTTTTTGCTGATATTGAGATCTCCAGAAATGAAGGTAAGAGCAATGGCAGGAATAGCAGTGCCAGCCATTTGGAACTAGCTGAGACCACAGTAGCAATGATTTCAGCTTTCTTTCAAATTTGCTTTTAGCTCTTATTGCCTTGCTAAGTGAAGGGGAAGAACTAGATCAGTTGATGAAGCTTTCCCCAGAGGACCTCTTGCTACGCTGGGTGAATTACCATCTGGCCAATGCAGGGTGGCAGAAAATCAGCAACTTCAGCCAAGACATTAAGGTATGTAGTTATTTGCTCTGATAATTGAACATAATGCTATTAAAAACACACACTATGCATGGAAACAAATTAGTCAGATCAGAAGAATTTAGATAAAATAGTAATTTGTTTTTTCTAGCTGTATGTTCATCCTGCATTTTTCAACACTGAAAGAGCATTATTTTGATATTATATATATAATTTTGATCTCCCCCATCCTATTCAGTTGCTCATACTATCACATCACAATAAACATTTCCAATAAGCTCATATTCAGGGTAGTTCTAATGTTCTAAGATGCTGATTAGAGTTATTTAGAACAGTTTGCACTGTTAACTAATAACTCCCAGCCACTGCTTTGCTGGTGTGTCAAGTGATGGACACAGGGGACTGAAAGGTGTGCTGGTTCCTTGGGCAGGTGGCAGAGCTGCATAATTCTCTCTTCAGGCACTCTGCATAAGGTGTGCAGAGCACTGTAGTAGCCCAGCTGAAGAGAGAAAACAGCAACTTGTTAAAACTGAAAGCAAAAGAGGACAATTCCCTAAGGTGATAAAACCTGCTTTAATTGAAGAAAAACATGTAATTAATTGCTAGTTACAGTTTTTCAAATGCCACTTGGTATTTAAAGCAAACCTATAACTAGGGTTTTATATGAAAACTGCTACTATGGTAAAAATATTATATGCTGTTTAAGAGAAGTAACTAGTAGGGGTTTATTTTTTCTCCTTGTTTCTTACCAGAGCGGGAGCTGACACCAGAAGTACACTGAAAACTGCATCAAATTAATGTAGTTTCTTTTGTCACTAGAGATTCATCCTAAAAGCACCACCTTGCTCTCCTTTTTTTAATTTCCATTACCTCATTGATTAATAAAGATAAATTTTATAAAACAGTTTATTTGAAAAGGACAGTAAAGGACTAAAATACCAACACTGACTATAAGATGCAAATTGGGTTTTTTCTGGGTAACCTATATAAATTTGCCCTGAATATCTGAATTACAACAATGTAGTTAATATTCAGCAGAATAAATTTCACTAGCATTGTCCAGAATAATTATCAGACAGTCGTTTTCCCTTTCACCTGGCTAATTAAGGTCTAGGTGAAATAGTGTAGTAAGATGGCTCTATGACCTCATCCATATTCACTGAAATTTGGGTGCTGTATTTTTGACTTATGTGGCTTTTGGATTGGACTACTAGAGCAATAAAAGGCTAGGAAAGGCTACAAACTTGCTGCTTTTTGTGTTTTTTTAAACATTACACTGCTTGTTTTAGGATTCAAGAGCATACTACCATCTGTTAAATCAGATTGCACCCAAAGGAGACGATCCTAATCAACTGGCCATTAAAATTGACTTTTCGGGATTTCATGTAAGTATCCAAAAGTGTAAAAATAGAGTAGAATTATCTGAGACCTCTGTGTATGTATCCAACATCCTGGTTACCAGGCTGCCCCTGAGTCTAGTGAGTGCAAACAGTCAGATTCCTCAGTGTTGTAAGAGCTAAAATGGACTAAAACGTCTAAGAGTTCCAGAGCGCTGCTGAAACAGGATACATGCATCCTGCAGGCTAAGGTTTTATTTGGAGTAGTGTATGTTTGTTTTCATCTGGGTCATCCAACATGAATATTACAACATCCTGCTCAGTTCTTCTCTTCTGCAGTTCAGAAAAGGAAAAAGAGTAGACTCCACAAACCTTGTGATCCCTCCTCAAGCCAATAAGCATTCAGAAATAACATGTGAGCCCTTCCAATAACCAGCAGGAAAGTGTGGCATCCATCAAGCATGGAGCTGTAAAGGGACAGAGGGTCTAAAACCAACCTATGTGGGTGTGACAACCCTTTTGTCTAAGCTGCAATATAATGCTTGTTCGAAGGATTATTCAGAGAGTGCATTTGACACAAAGCTGCACTGCATGTCTGATGTCTATATATGAGAATCTAAAGGAGAATCTTGTTATTTGTTATAATAATGAACCTCACCTGCAAAATTTTTTGCTTACAGGCTTTAGTTCTCTCAAACTCATTCAGAAATGGACAGCTCTATTTTCTTTGCTCTTCTTTTGGAAATTTTTGGGGAGTGAGAAAGAATAGTAGTTTTTTTAATGTAATTTCCTACAGCTCATATGATCATGTTCTGTAATGAGTTATAAACCAGTATACTAATAAAGACCAATAAAGACAACACACACGTTGCCAACTTACAATGCTTCAGAGGCAAAAATATTAAAAGGAAAGCAGTTTGAGCATTCAAACTCTTACTGAGGATTTTGGGCATCCTTGGGAATATCAGTTTAAAACAGTGATGGTCGACCTTTGGCACAAGTAGCAGAATATGCAATATGGGAATCAACAGCCTGGAAATATAGTCACTAGACTTCTGGCTGCAGTTGCTGGGATTCATGAGGAATGCTGTGCTGGCAGCCACAGTAGTGAAGAACAGGAAGAAGGGAATTGTTATGGGCTGTAAGCTCAGGCTTTGAGGAGCAAGGGAGGATCTGACATGGGTCATTCAAAGATTTTCCTGCCTGAAGATTCAGTGAAAAATGAAAATGTGCTGGTACTTAACTGCAAATTAATTTTTGTTTGTTTTTCTTTATAGGATAAAAATGACTTGAGAAGAGCTGAATACATGCTCCAACAGGCAGATAAATTGGGCTGCAGACAATTTGTAACTCCAGCTGATGTGGTTGCAGGCAACCCTAAACTCAATTTGGCTTTTGTTGCAAATCTCTTTAACACATACCCAGCCCTACACAAGCCTGACAATTCATCTTACGATCTCAATTTATTAGAAGGTATTCAACTTACTAAGCATAGAGAAGATAAGAATATTAGTGATTTCTATGTAAGTGCATTCCTTGTAGGTTGTGATATAGGATCCCTGTGTGATGGTGCCTGTGTTTTCTTACTAGTAATAAATGTAAGCCTTAGTAGGAGTGCCTGCTGCTGTGTATATTGTTCACTCGTGTTAGCCTGACCAAATGGTTATTCCTGAATAACCTTCTATCATTCATTTGCAGGAGCAAAAGCTATCCTCCTACTTTCCTTCCAGTTCCCTTTGCTTCTTTCCATACTATTTATATTTTAGCTGATGTACAAATTCTAGCTTTTCCTAATTTGCAGTGCCATACTATGCAACTGTAATGGTCTTTAAAAGTATCTTTCACATACTGCATTAATATATATATATATGTGTCTGTATATATTAGGCTGTTGCCTTTTAAGGCAGGAAACTTTTTTTTTAAAAAAGGCTTCTGTATCAGCAACCTATATTAATCTATTGCATCAACAGCCTATTTAGATCCTATTGTATCAGGGAGTTTGGCCTTTAACTGTACAGTTCAGATCTCTAATGCTAGAGATAAAGGGATAATTGGTAACAGTCTTTGACTGTTGCCCTTGCTGTGGACCAGCTAATCTAGGATAATGAAATGGCTCCTGCCAGTGTATTTCAGTTGTTCACTGATCTCAGACGAGTGTGAGAATCAGGGGTGCTGCACTCGGGAGAATCATCAGCAATGTTCACATATTCCTCTGCACTGCCTTCTCCTGCCTTCCTCTTACTGTTCCTATCAGGTTTCCTTTCCATCTAGGTGAGTCCATCTTCCTTTGCCCCTGTTTTTTCATAATTTGTCTGCACTGCTGCATCCCTGTGTCACAAGTCTTGTATCCCTCAGACCACTCCTGTTTCAGGCTTCCTACTCTTCTCGCTTCAGCTGGGTGCCAGCTGTGATAGAGATATCAGAGCACAGTCTTCCCTTTCCAGCTGTGATATCCCCAGTCACTGCATCCCTGCTGGCCAGGACAAATGATTGAAGGAAAGGTCTGCACTTCCTCTGCTGCAATTCTGTTAGAAATGTGTGCTCCTGGAAATTTATACAGGGGCTGTGTGGATGTAGAATATGTTCAATTCAGCTTCTCTGTTCTGAAGATAAAGTTGTTGGTGTGATTTGAAATACTGAAAACTCGGTCAAATTTGGAAGTTTTCTTTGGCATGGCAAAAAACAGCTGAACTAGTTTCTGGACTTTCCTGAAATATTTAGATGAGACCAAAGTCACAGCTAAAATATTTTTAAAAAGTTACAATTACCTGAATGCAAGACTACGATTTCAAAATGATGAATACTGGCCAAAATTAACTTTCTATTTATAGTGTATATTTTAGAGAGGAGTAATCATGCAAATGTTATCTGATCAAAGGCAAGTAGATGACTCTTCTTTGCCCCCAAATAATAACTCCCATGCAGATCATGCAGATCTAAACCATCAAAATAGTTATTTCAGCCAAAAGACAATGTTGTTAATGTGGGGGTTTTTTTCTGTTAATGTGTTTTATTTTTTTCCATAAAATCCTGTGGTTTTACTGTTTTTTTTCTCAAGGTAGTGATATGAAATATGACATTAATTTCTTTATAGTTTCATCATAGACTGTTGAAATCTGACTCATAATTTATAATGCTTTCCTGTTTTGCTTCATGAAATGCAGATTTGACCCCTCCTAATGTAGGTACTGTATTTAGTACTTTTCTGTACTCCATAAGTGTTTATTCTGCAATTTTTCTTTTTTTTTCTCTAGTGATTAATCACCTCTGTCCTTTTCTGCTTGATTTTTTGCATCGTTCTTATATGTTTCTATTGTTTTAATATGCCGTCATAAGCAAAAGAGAAGGAAAAAAACCCCAGAGGTCTGATGCATATAAAATGGGGGCAGGAGTTGCAGTAAGTGAAATGGCATACAGTTATTTCAGTGGGTTTAGCCAGTAAGGGCTTTCCCTGAACCGAAATGTCAAGCTGTAGGCATGTGTGGGTGAGTAGAGCTTTCTGAAAGTCTTCATTTTCCTGCATAAATTTTGTCAGTGACTGTTCCACCTGAAAAGTATGATGTGGCAGTTCTCTTTGGTTTCAGACAGTGAACACTGTGCATAAACTGACATCTGCCCTGGTAATACTTAAGGAGTCTGGTGATGTGCACTTGGATATGGAGAGTGTATTCTCAGCAATACTGGCGTAGCCAAATGAACACTTGACACTGTGCGGCGGTGGAGGGCACAGTCCTGCCCTCAGTTAATGCATGACCTTTGCGTGTTGCTGCTGCTCTGAGGAACCTCTTGCTTGGGGGAAAGCAGCAGTTTGGAGCTGAAGTCATACAGAAAGCTGAGCTCTTGGGGGGAGGAAGAGGAGGGACTTGTGTCCACCCACTTTTCCTCCAGTGTAGATGTCCTCTGCTGTTGCTTAGATTACTGCAGTCTTCATGGCTGTTACCCGGGCTAACCAGTCCCACTCAGGCTGGCTGAATTTAGGATGCAATTACATCTTGAACTCTGTTGTCTTCCAGAGAGTATCTTAGGTATTTGGAGCTCTTTGGATTCTTGCCTCCCTCCCTATGGCTACTCCCTACTCAGTTCCACAGTGTAATAACCTCAAAGAAAGAGATAGCAATAAATATAAAGGATGCTACCAAATTTGCTCCTCTCTCTTTTGTGTAGCTCTGCCCCCTTTCTGCAGTTTTCCAATGATTTTGGCTATCTGCTGCACCACTCAGCAGAAGATATGCTCCTGATAGGATCACCAGGTATATTTTGAATAAAAGAATAGAGAGAAAAAAAATTGGTCAGTTCTCAGCCATCTGGAAAACTTACGAATGCTTATGTGTTGCATGATCAAGGGATTTGTTTAGAGTGGCATATTAAATAAAGTATGCTGGGTTTAGTTCCTGAATTCCCACTGTCCAAAAGGGTCCAGCCCAGCTTGCATGCTCTGGCTCCTGCTTGAGTACTTTGGATTCTGTCAACAACGTTAAGCATGCGTTTTCAAATTCTCGGTCTGAGTGCAGTGGCTGAGTATCTGTTTTTGTAGCTACACTGTTTACTAAGAGTTCATTAAATAACCTTGTTACTGTCCTTGCAAGGGACAAGGGTTCCTAAAAGCACTTTGCACGCAGTACTTCAGGTACTGCAAATCAACTCTAAGCTCAGTAACCCTAAAAACTTTTAAAAAATCAAAAAAGCCAAAAGGTACTTGCTTCAAAATACTATAATCTCTAAAGATTCTCTTTATAAATTATATATAATTTTTGAGTTGTGATTTTTTTTTAAATGGGGAAACTGGTATTTTAAAAAACTTCGTCACAAAATGTCATTCTTCTTTTGAATTTTAATGTGGGAAGAAATCTGTGAAACAAAGCTGACTGATCTTGCAGAATAATGTTTTTCCTAGTTTCAGCATATATTCATCAATAACTCTTTGGTTATTTTTACATGTGAATATTTGAAACAAACACTAGTTCAAATTGCATATGAAAAAACTCATAATTTAGAAAATGTGTCAGTAGGATGAATGTAATCTGTTTCATAATTACAGGACAGTGACTGGTAAGCTGGCTGAAACTTTTTAAATAGCATTTATTGTGTTAGACATTGTAAGCTACAGTGGAAATTTCTGAAGTCCAGAGCTTTTTGTATAAAAGGGTAAGACACCTAGATTAAAGTGGTAACTTCTGCCTAAAAATCAATGTTATGTCATAGGTGTATGCATAGAAAAAATAATATTAAAGAGGTTTTCTTTCTAAATACATGTTTACATAGGAGCTTCTTTTTGCAAAAACATTCATTATTCTGTAGTCAGCCTGGAAGTGCAGTACTAAACGAGACAGTTTCTATGCTGTATACGCCTCAGCAGACAAAGTTAGTACTGTTACCCTCTAAGGAGCAAATAAGAACAGCAAAGAAAAATCTTACTTCGGTATTTGTGCTTCAGTCCAGAGAAATCTGTTCTTTCATTGTTTGGGCAGGTTTTCTCCCTCCTCGATGTCCTCTCTGTTTTCTTAACTGTGGGAACAAAGTGATGAGGTTATTCCAAGCTCACATATTCAGGCAAAATATTTTCTTAAATGTGCTTGTTTGATATAAGAGAAAACAGCTCATATAGCACTGATTCACAGGCAGTTAGCCACAAATACATGGTTGAAATTTAGGTAGTGTTGTATGTAGAAAGTTAATGTATTATTGCAATCTGGAGCTTCACAGAGAAAGAGAGTTGGTTTATGATTCATGGTGGCAATGGATAAAAGCAATCTTAAGTCAGGAAAGTGAAGGTTGGGTTTTACTTCCTAATTAATGTTCTGCAGAATTGCTGGTTAAAACTGTGTGGATAACTTGGCAGCTTCACAAATTTAACCAATACAACATTGCCTTGCTAAGTCTTCAGTGCTAAAAACTTAAAAAGTGAAGTCTGTTGCTTTTGGGAGGCCCTTCACAAATTAACACTGATAACTTCTGTGTGGAAAGAGTCCAGTTGTAGTGTCTGGAGCTTGAAGCAATTGAAATAACTGTGTTAGTACAAACTTTCAATAAAAATATGCCATTTGAAATAGATTTAACCATACTGTTGAATGCAATTTCCACTCATTTTAGTTTTAGGAAGTTATTATTAATCATCACTATTTGCTTCATGATGTATTAATAATGTAAAATATAAAAAAAATAAGTTACTTTATCAGATTGTATTTACTCAGAAAAATGTAGTCTAACAGTACTCCCTTGTAGTGCCTTTGTCCCTGTGCCCAGAACTGAGTGAGTCTGAATTGGACAGGATTGCCCAGTATAGACACTGTTAGGGAAATTATGAACTCATTTTGGGGAGGGAGGGGGGGTGTGAGGAATATGGGAGCCTTTTAAACATTGCTTATTGAAGTGTTTTCTCCAATAATTTACACAGAATTATATTTGTTACCATAGGAGAAAGTAAGGAAGAAAGGACTTTCAGAAACTGGATGAATTCCCTGGGTGTAAGCCCATATGTGAATCATTTATACAGGTAAGGGTTTTTAAAAACAGTTATTTGACTTCCCTTGGATGACAGGGCAAGAAAGAAGGGGAAAAGAGAGGGAAGTTGTATTTCTACTAGAACAGTGATTTCCAGGTTTACAGACAGTGTGACAGGAACTTCAAACCTGGTCTGCAGAACCACATTAAGCAGTATCATACTCAAATATTCTAGTCATGATCTAGAAAGACTAGAAAACCTAAGAGGGTTTTTGTTGTCCCCTCATTCACTTGTACTTTGTATTACGTTTTTTTAAAAGTTGGGATCATTGTGTTTTATGATGCATGATTTTTATTTCTCAGTAGACTGTAAGAAGCTATGCAGTGTGCTATTCCCTTAAGTGAAGAGCTTTGTAAGGTGCTTTTTAGATGCTTCTGGGCATTTTCAAATTGTGCCAGCAATTGATTCAAATCCTGTCAATAAAAGATGAGATAGAGAGCAACTGGGAGCATCTGCTTGCATGTATATTTGCTGTTAGGTTTCATTGTTTCTGTTTTCTGACCTCTGTAAAGTGATCTGTAGGTAGCTTAACATGGAGAATTTAATTTAGTAAGTAGCTCAAGGGGATTATCAGAAATGTAATATATAACGGGAAAATAATACTTTCCCTACTGTTCTTCTTTCACAAAATAAGTACATTGGTTTTGATTATTCTTTAGCAAAATACATCTGTACGTTCAGATAAAAGCATCAATATTGAACACTTGGAAAAGTCCCGAGGAAACTAGAAGTAGGTCAATAAATTAGAACTCTTTAGCAGCTATTTTGTCTATGCCCACCCTATAAAAGCAATTATTTAACTGAAGTTGGTAAAGCCACTGGCTGAGCTTACTTTACTATGATTTGTGCAGATAATGAAATTAAATGCAGAATCTGATATATATAATTGCAGAAATCAAGCAATAGAATATAGGTTATCTTCTCTATAGAATGACAAATTTTTGTCTGGAATTTTTCGGCAACTTAATTACACTTTGAGGGGTCTCAAGTACCTTATTTTCATTGTCAATATGAGCTTTTGTGCTTAAAAGCATTGTTTTCCTCTGGTTTAGTGACCTTTGTGATGCTTTAATCATCTTCCAACTGTATGATATGACCCGTGTGGCAGTTGACTGGAACCATGTCAACAAACCTCCTTATTCCTTACTCGGTGGGAATATGAAGAAGGTGGGTAGATAGTCCAGAACACAGCCCAACTTCCCTGTCTCCATGTGCTCACTGCAGTCTGTGTTGTCTACATTTGTGCTGCTGAGACAGTCCTGGCGGGGAGGGGAAAGGGACATGTATCTTCTAGGTATTATCCCAAGGCCTAAATAGTCATTATAGCATGTATCACTTTATAAATGTGGACACCTTTTGGCAATATTTAATTTATGGTCTAATTTGGATATATAAGTCAAAGTGTCAGGCCTGACACAGCTATTACTGCCTGCTGCTCTTATACTATGAAGTGTTTCCTCACAGCTGCCCTGGGGATTTGTGCAAGACTTGCAGAATCCAAGTTTTCAGTTAGTTTTGTGACTGTAGAGGATAAATATTACTGTCTGATTAAGAAGAACACATTTCAATATTTTTCCAAGCATAGTTTTGATAAAAGTATGTTTTAATTCACTATCTTAGTGAAAGTGAACTTGGTTCTTTCAAATGTGGAAAAAAAATTATCATTTGAGTATTCCATACTTGCATTTATAGTTAAAAAGCCTGTGTTATTTTAATTCCAGTGTAGATAGACTAGTAACCTTTCTCTAGCTTCAAATCTCACCATAGGTAACAGTAAGCCAAAGTAATTAAAAATACACATAGATTATAAGTCTGCATTGCAGAAACATTAAGGTATTTTCATTATTTGCACACAACATTTATTTTTAGATTGAGAATTGCAATTATGCAGTAGAACTTGGGAAGACAAAAGCCAAATTCTCACTGGTTGGTATTGCTGGACATGATCTAAATGAGGGTAATCCAACTCTGACCTTGGCTTTGGTATGGCAGCTGATGAGAAGGTAAGTCCAGTACAGTATATGATAGATGTGTATGTGCATGTCTGTATATCAAGGCAAATTAAGGCCAGTAGTCAGTTCACCTAACAGGTATTTAGAGAGCAATCTGTTAATACCCCTCTTCTCAAAGTTAAACTTTTATATGTGTTTTGTAATTTTACATACTGTGAGTCATTGAAATAATTAAAATGTTAATAAACTAGAAACTGGGAGTCTCTCCCAAAATAGGGGCTATATCCAATTTGTTTTTCACGGGTTGTTGAGTAATGTGCTGTATTGCTGAGCCTTGGACTACACGGTTGGCACTGAAGAGAGTCTGAAAATGTTCAGACCATCGATTCAGGATGGAGGTTTTGTCTGTGAGAAGCATTTGGCCATCTGCACTGAGTAGAGGGCTTTGAGCCTGGTGTGTGGGTCCATACACTGCTTTTAGAGCCTCATAGAATCCTCTGTGGTCACCCAAATCTGCGCATAGTTGAGTCTTTTCTGCTAGGTTGATCCACCATTGGTTCTGGATGTCTCGAAGTTTCTGTTGGAGCTTACTGCATGCAAGACGAAAGGCTGCTTTTCTTGCATGGCACGATGGCTGAGCGAGATGTGCTTGGTGAGCAGTTCTGAGAACGCAGCTGCGCTGGGCAGGGCATGTCTCCAGGATGGAGGANAATCAGTCTGGAGGAGAAAAGACAACGCAGAAAGAGCCGTGCCTCACCAACACCACCTATGGAGACTTTCTGCTGTGCCTTTTGCAACCGGCCTTGCCTATCTCGCATCGGCCTCTTTAGCCATCAGCGCGCTTGCAGCAAGCGTGGGTAGAGCCCTTCCCAAATCTTCGTTCGCACAGCCGAGCCATGATGATGATGAGAAACTGGGATTAAAATTATAAATCCTATAGCAAGTAAAAAGTGCTCCACTTATTTCATGTGAATTCCCTGTATTGTTCTGTAAGTAGAGAGTAATTTAAATATTTGTAAAACGCCGGGGAGAGGTAATATATATTATAGACGCTAAAAGGGTAAAAAAAATTGTGGGCCATCACAGCTATAGTAACATAACTGTCATAACATTAAAATCTTGCTAGTGTACTGAATAAGAAAAAATTAGAAAGTGATTTTAATAAAAAGCTTTTTATTGCAACTGTTTTCCACAAGGTAACTTTTAGACCTATCACAAAACACTTACTACTTTTTTTACTTGGACTGTTGTGATTCCGTTTTCAAGGAGACTAGGATGGTCGTGAGCCATTTAAACTTACAAAGTAAAATTCATTATGATGTGCTGAGCAAAACAAATGCATGAAGTTGATGTTAGTCAATATTATGAAGTTTGGGATACTACTTTTTTCTTGCAACTGCTGAAAAAGTGATTTAAAGTACTAAATAGTTTATAAGGTCATACCTTATGAAGAGAAGTACTTAGCATTGTTACTGTGATGAAGTAATATTTTCCTTTTGCTTGTAGCTTTATATTGTTGGAAGAGTTGGGTTCTACCACTGATTTTAACCTGGGCTCTTGTTTTGTTGAAGGTATACTTTGAACGTATTATCAGACCTTGGAGAGGGAGAAAAAGTAAATGATGAAATTATTATTAAGTGGGTGAATCAGACACTTGCAAAAGCAGATAAGAAAACTTCAATTACAAGTTTCAAGGTAATAAAATTTATTTACTTTTCTCTCCATATACAATTAGACCTGGGATTTTTAACCTGATATGTTAACAATTTGGCTTTAACAGTGACTCTCCCATCAGCTGCCATAATTGTTTAAGGAAGTATTTCTGTCAGTTTGTGAATCTTCAAAAGTATTTTACAAATCTGTTAATGAGAAAAAGAAGTTTTAATAGCTGCAGTAAGATACAAAGCANAAAAAAAAGGAGTTTAGACTGTCAAAGGGGCTTCTGTCTGACGTTACCAGTGTTTGAGCATGGTATGTCATGTATCATCCAAATGTTTAGATATTGGCACACTCATGCCTGGACAAGCATGAAGAACTGGGGGCGGATCAGCATTTTTACTGACAGCCGGTTAGAAAGATGTTCTCTGTGTGACAGAGCCAGGAGAGGGAGCCCAAGGGAACCAGCGACATCTTGTGCCTTCCTCGGCACGGCCGATTGCAGCTGTCCTGGGCCAGCCGGGAGCTGTCCCTTTCAGCAATAGAAACAATTGGTAGAGGAAGCTTTCCTGCCGCATCACTGCAGTGCTAAACACCAAAGAAGCCGTGTGCGTGCCAGGCGTGTTACACTGTGTGAATCTCTTTAGAAATGGCAGATTAATAATTGCACTTGCATGCAAATATAACATTCTTATATGGGTCCATTGCATAATCTGCAGCAGTTATGTCTGTGATTCACAACAGGAACGTGAGAACCTAGCAAGGTAAATATTTGAGAGCTCACTGTGTTATAAACTTTAATTAGATAAGCATTGTTAGGTAAAAGGTAATATAATTTTGTAGAACAAAATATTTCATTTTCACTCTAGGAGGTTACTTAGGTCTTTATTTTCTTAAGAGAGATTGCCGCTTGTCTTATTTCTACATAAATTGTAATAATGTTGGTATTAAATCAAAGTCTGAGAGAATCTGTCCCAAATCTTGCTTTTGGTGTGCCTGTGTTTTTTGGGGGACATTGCTTGTGTTTTTAAGGTCATTCAAGTGGTGTTTTTAAGACAATTCAACTGATAGTTGATCAAGGTACTGATGTAAAGTGACATTATTCAATATTCCTTTTTTTTTCCTACTAATTTTTTTACAATATTCACATATATATTGTCTTTTACTCTTTGGATTTTGGCATTACTATGACAAACATATAATAGAGAATGCACAAGTGCCTGATATTTTACTGTGGACTGTGAAAGCCAAGTTTTCTTGAATTGCCATTAGTTCAAACAGTAAAAATAACAAAGGTGTGTCCTATGGTCTTGGGGATATACTCCATGCATTTAATGTCTTCAAGAAGAATTATATTAAAGTTTTTAGATATATAATTAATATGATGGCTCTGTGGGACTTCACTGAATTGGAACTCATAGCTGTGACCTGGTGATGACAGGCAGCTGCGACACATGGCTCATGCTCAGGCATTGCAGGGACAGAGCCAGCCCTGCTGTCTGCTCTTGGTTTGACTTCAGCAGGTTCATCTCTGCCCAAACAGTTGGGAAGGAATAACTGCAGCAACAGCACTTGCTCTTTTAAGAATGTCTGTGTATTAAATACGAAACGCAGACTGCTCGTACTAGCTCAGAATAGCATCCGAGTTGAAAAATTATAAAAAGAATGAGCTGTAAACTACTGCAGAAAATAGTTCCAGGGCAAGAAAAGCAGAAAAACAGAAGTATTGGGGATTGTCTCTTTGTGTTGTCTTGAGAGTTTGGCCCTTGAAATTCTATCAAAATTCCCTTTCTTCCTCAGGGAAGGGAGGAAGTTTCATCAAATAAATTGAAACCATTGCTATAATAACTGTATCAGCACAGTGAACCTTATAATTCTGATTGCAGAAAAGAACATTAGATCTCATAAAGGGTGAGGAAAACCTTCACACTATGAAGTAACAAAACAGGCTTCTGTTTTTCAGTATGTATGCATTTTTGCATTGTGAATATGGTATAATTAAAGCAAATTCCTTAAACTAATCTTTTGAATGTTCTTCTTTTAGGACAAATCAATTAGCAGTAGTTTACCTGTCCTAGATTTAATAGATGCCATTGCACCAAAAGCAGTACGTCCAGAAATGGTCAAGAGAGAAGACCTTTCTTACCAAGACAAATTGAATAATGCCAAGTAAGTTTTAAATCAATGCTTTGTATTTTTTTGAAGTACAGGAAATACATGAATTCATGGTGTAATTAATGATTTACTGATTTGATAACAAAGAAAGGTTACACTAATATTAATTGATTTGTTTCAAATAGAATATATAATAAATTCTAGTATTACTGAGTTATTTTTTGAGCATATCTAAAATATGAACTCACCTTCACAGCTGGTATTACCTCCCACCACTGCACTGCAGTTGGTTTCTGAATAGCCTGCCATAATCCATATTGGTTTTGACAGAAATAAATGCTTTGATAACCAGTACCAAAACATCTGCCAGCAGAATGGCTAATATAGGCTTGCTTCACAATAATGTCCATTTTCTAGTAGAGGCTAAGTACTGACTGAACAAGTGTATCCTGCTGTTAAAATCTAGTTTTGTTGTTGTGAACCTTGACACATTAGTAGATGCCAGAAAAATGACAATATTTGTTTCCTCTTGTTTTCAAGGTATGCCATTTCAGTTGCTCGAAAAATCGGTGCTCGTATTTATGCTCTCCCAGATGATCTGGTTGAAGTGAAGCCAAAAATGGTGATGACAGTGTTTGCATGTTTGATGGGAAGAGGACTGAACAAAATAAAATAAGGAAGACATGTAATATAACTTTCTGCCACGTTAAACATGATGAATGCCTCGCAGTTTACACAGTTCTGAAGCTTAGTATGAGAAAAACTGTATGCACAAATATACTCATCAATTACCTTTTAATAATATGTTTATATTAATTTTATTCCATTTCATAACACATGGATTATTTATGGATAATACTGTTGTCAGAACACATTTATTACCAAATTAACATCCTAGATTTCTATTGCTTGGAAAAAAACCCACCATAATAATCAAGCTTCATTGTATTAGCTTCCATAGCATTGTGAGAACCTGCATCATTTTACACGTTATTTCAGGACCAATTGCAAAACATTGTTTGATTTTTGTGGGTGTTACTTACATGTAGTCATACAAGTTTCAAGGTGCATTCCAATCCTGTTGTACTTCTCCAAACTGCACAGAAGTTATCATCCTTGCCTTATTCTTGGAGAGCTTAACTCCTGGAGAGTGTTGTCATTGACTTCAGTGAGAGTAAGTGAAGGCCTATGATAATGTCTGGAAACTAATGAATACTGATTAAGCTGATGAAACTTTTTTTGTGGGAATAATCTTTAAATATATGTAGTAGTTTTGTTCTGTTACTGAGCAGGAACTCTTACAGTCTCTGTCATATGAAAAAACCAGCAATAGAAGGGAGAAATGTTATGTCATCATTAGGTCTGCATATGCATTAAGTTTTGCAGTTGGACTAAACACCTGTTGGTTGGGTTTTTTAATTTTTCGTAAAATATTGTATCAAGAAAACAATAAAGAGCTGGCTAGTCCAGTTTCGGGTTTCATGTTACTGTATGGCATTTCCTTATGGATCACTCCTTTGATTTTTCTTAAACTGTGTATCGGGGTGCAGAGGTTTTGTGTAGACTGGTGCATTGCCTGGATGAGATGAAGTCCATAATTATTTTCTTAGTAATTTTAAGTAAGTATGTGTTCTCCTTTCTCTGCAGCTGTAAATTTTCACTTGCTGGAGCTGGAAAGTTGTTACCAGAAGCCAAAGAGTAAGAAAACTAAATTAAAATAAGTTGTTTTTTTTTTTTTTTAAGTATGAAGCTGCTACTTTCTCTCAGCTCCTCAAACTAGTCCTAAGTGTTTTGCACACAAAATATTGACAGTAAGAGATGCATCCATTCAGTTTTTATTATATAAGGGGATACGTGGTAATTGAGAGAATGAAGTGCTTGGATTTGGATCGATGTCTTTGTTTATTGGATTTTATTGTTTGGACAAGATTTGATAGTTACTAGGTTTCTATTCCCAGATCCAGATGATGACAGAATTTTGCACAGAGTTTGAGTTCTTTGCCCTGTTCTTGGAGCCAAATCAGTCCAAGTCCTCATTCAAGATAGGCTAATGGGAGACTTACTACATCTCTATACTGCAAGAGTAAATAATTTTTTCTTTAGATATATAATCCTGAAGTCCTGTATTTTCCTGCCTAAGCATTTGGTAACTTACTCTGTAAGGGTCAGTATTTCCTGTTGTACAAACAATTGCTGTAGTGTTTTGTTCCCATCGGGGTAAAAAAATGGTTTCAATGACATGGCTCATTATTGCATATCCAGAATTATTTTATACTTGCTTTGATCAAATTGAAATGGGTTTTCATGAGCAACCATGAGGTGCTGGGGTGAGCAGGGCTGCAGTTACTGTAGAAACTGCCATAAGAGATTCAGGAAGGACACTGAGGCACTGGAGTGAGTCCAGAGAAGGGCAATGAAGTTGGTGAAGAGGCTGGAGCTCAAGTCCGCTGAGCAGCTGAGGGAGCTGGGGGTGTTTAGTCTGGAGGAATTCCGGGGTGACTGTCTTGCTCTCTACAACTCCCTGAAAAGGTGGTAAGTGGCATCGGCCTCTTCTCGCAGGCAACAGCACCAGGACAGAGGACACGGCCTCAAGCTGCACCAGGGGAGGTTTAAGCTGGCCATGAAGGATTTCTTCACAAAAAGGGTGATCAGACACTGGCATGGGCAGCCCAGGGAGAGATGGTGGAGTCACTGTCCCTGGAGGCCTTTCAGGAGGCTCTCAGTGCCATGACCTGGTCTTACACGATGGTGTTGGGTCCGAAGATGGTCTCGATGATTTCAGAGGTCTTTTCCGAGTTAATTGATTCTGTGATTCTCTAAGGAAAAAAGCAGACCTGAGAGCCATCAGCAGTGGAGCCCGGGGGAGCGCTGCCTTCCCTCGCAGGCCGCGCTCCGCTCAGCGCGGGCCGCGAAATCCCCCAGCTCCCTCTTCCCGCCCTCACAGCGGGGCTGGAGCCTGCGCAGTGCGGCGGGGAGCGGCCTCCCGGCCCGGCCCTGCCCTCCCAGACCTGCGCTGGGCCCGCCCGGCCCGGCCCTGCCCGGCCCTGCCCGGCCCTGCCCTGCCCTCTCGCGGGGTGCTGGTGCTGTCCCCGCAGCCCCGCTCGCCGCGGGGCCCGTGGGCAGCCGGGGCCGCGCCGCGACAGCGGCCCGCCCGCATGGGCCTGGAGGAGCCATGGCCGCCCTCTACCAGAGCGCGGACCCCTCCGCCTCCGCCTCGCCCAACAAGCTGCTGGCGCTGAAGGACGTGCGGCAGGTGAAGGAGGAGACCACGCTGGACGAGAAGCTTTTCCTGCTGGCCTGCGATAAAGGTACGTACCGGCCCGGCCCCGCTCCAGGCCTCGGCCACTTGCCCCGAGGCCCCCCTGCGGGGGGGCATCAGCCCCTCAGGGCACGGCGGGGCCCGGTCCGGTGCTGGTGTCAGCGGCTCGGGGAGGCGGGCGCGGGAGTTCGGTGTGTGCCACCGCAATTCCTAAGGTGTTTGCTTTTAGAAGAGCCCGTGAGTGTTGGGCTGCTGTAAAATCGGGACTTGTCTAGACATCCCCAGAATAAGCGTGACTGCCATCCTACGATGTGCACCCGTGGTTGTTGATGGGAAGAGATTTTCTTTTCTAAAATACCCTTCTTACTTTATGCCTATATTTAGTTACCCTTGAGTAGAAGTGTTGTCTCAAGTCGACCTTAACCCGTGTGAAGTGCTGGATTCCGGGGCGGACTTTGCTGTTGTGCCTCGGGGCCCTGCGTGCTCGGCCCGGCTGCGGTGTGGGGGCCGCCGCGTTCCCTGTGCGGGGCTGTGTGGGGGCCGCCGCGTTCCCTGTGCGGGGCTGTGTGGGGGCCGCCGCGTTCCCTGTGCGGGGTTCTGTGGGGGCCGCCGCGTTCCCTGTGCGGGGCTGTGTGGGGGCCGCCGCGTTCCCGTGCGGGGCTGTGTGCCTGCCCGGTGCTCGGGTGTGCTCACGGCCGGAGGAGCATTTCTGCGGTGCCATCAGCCAGCGTGCTCAGGAACTTCTCTGGGGCTCTCGGAGGTGCCTTGCTCTTACACAGCCCACCAAGTCTGTCCTGAACATCAGATGAAGCCACAGATTTCTCCCTGAAGCATAAGCAGGGGTTGAGGGGGCTGAAATGATGCATGTCAAAAAATGTTAGAAAAGCCCGATTGTCTATGTGACAACTGGTTCTGTAGTCTTGCAGGTTCTATATGTATTTTACTGCACATAGAAGTATTCTACATACACTTCTCTAAGTATTCTACACGAAGGTCTGTCTTGATTATGGTCTTCCATGTTGCAAAATAATTTGCTACCCTAGAAACAGTTTTGAAAACTACACATGCTTTTGTATGTGTTTGTTTTCAGGACTGGAACTAAAGGAGTGCATAAAGTACATGTCTACTGCTTTTCTGAAAGGGCATATATCTTTAGTTTTCTCCCTGGTGAGAGAATGTTTATCTACCTTGATTTCTTTCTTGTCTGATGCATTCAGTGTCTTGTTGTCAGCTATAGAACGTTGTCTTGCTTGGTGGTAGCTGGTACTTAAAATGTTCACATGTTTTATGATAATACAAAGCGATGTCCATGTGTTACTTGTACAGGTGACTATTACATGGTTAAGAAACTCTTAGAGGAAAACAGCTCGGGGGAAATGAACATAAATTGTGTGGATGTGCTTGGACGAAATGCTGTTACCATAACCATTGAAAATGAAAACCTGGACATCCTACAGCTCCTTTTGGATTATGGCTGCCAGGTATACAACACATGTTATTGTAAATTTTCAGCGTAGTGATATATCTTCTCTTTAATAGGTTAGAATTTGGAAGGGAATACAATCTGCCTTTACAGGTAGTTCAGTTCTTTTTTCCATTTAATAATGACAAAAGTGATCTTTTTCAAAATTTTACTTTTCTCAAAGTATATATAAAAGTATAAATAACATTTTCAGTTATATGAACAAGTCTGAATTTTATGCTATTCCTGTTGCAGATAAAATGCACGCATTATCTTTAAGCAAAATAAACAGTATATTGTCAGAGTGCATCATATTAAAAAGTATAAGATGCAGAGATCCCTTTGACTGTGGAGTATAATAACTTTTTAAATGGTAACATAGAAAAATGCACTTTGTTAGCTGATTTTAAGACGAACATGCATTTCTGCAGTGCTTTCTTGTTAAACTTGATCAGTGCTTGGTGGCAGGGCAGTTTCCTGCCAATAATACGTCCTTAACTGTGTACAGCATCTCTGCTGCTGCTGAGAGAGTGGAAGCTATGATGACTTAAGTATGTAACACATGGAGAAGCAGCATCTTTTGTAACATTGCTTGATAATGGGCATGGATAAAGCAACAAGCTTTTCCCTCCCTGGATCAGTGGCAATAGTAAAAGCTGTGTCTTTTTCTTTTATTTTTTGAAGTAAAAATTAGAATTTTTTGAAGTGGATTAAAAGGAGTAATATCAGTTGTAGGGAAAATGAAAAGCTGCTTAGCTCAGCTTAGAAGTAGTTGCACAAGTAGTTACCAGCCAAGAAGAAGCAGCTTATTTTCCTAGCTGTACCAAGAACTACAAATGCAGGACTAACGCATCCCATGTGCCTGAGCTGTGTTACACAGACACTTGCTTTTAAAATTTTTAATAGCATGGTAAACTGTCCCTTAGAACTTGATTTTAGCAAGTATTCCGCATCATCTCTGCTGGAAAGCAATTTCTGCAGTTGGTTCTTTTGTTGTTTGTGCAATGAAACAAATTGTCAGTGATGCTCTGTGAACTCCTGAAATGTGAGCCTGCATTTGTATCCTTATCGTATGCATAGTGATAATTCCGATCATTGTTTTAGTACTTGAAACATAAATTTAAAATAATATATTAAAAAATGCAGTTTGGCTTGAATTTGACTCTTACTGTTGTTTAAGTTACTGATGTTTTCACATACAATTTGTTTTCTTTCCTTAGTCATCGGATGCCCTTTTGGTGGCTATTGACTCCGAAGTGGTGGGAGCTGTTGACATTCTACTTAATCACCGACCAAAAAGATCCTCCAGACCAACCATTGTAGTTGAGTGTTGTTATCCTTTGATTTTTGGTTTGGGAATGGAGGCTATTGCATTCTGGGTAGCTGTAGTATTTAAAACAGCGTTCTAAAGTTCTACAACTCTAAGGTGATAGAATCTGGACACTAAAGATTATTTTTGTAGCCTATTTTGTCATGAAAGGTAGAATACATTATTTTGCTTTATTGCCTGAGGGATGCAGCAGCTTCATACCTGCCAAATGCTGACAGATGCCTAGTTTGGAAGAGAATGAAAATAGTGATTATAAATCTTTTCTTGTAGCCTGTTTGCAGGGTGGTTAGCAGCCTTGACCTAGAAAGGGTTTATTAATGTATTGAAGCTTCATAGATTTTTCAAGCAAATCTATAAACATCAGATCTTCACCTTGAAACTGATCAATTGAAACTTACCCTGGCAATGCTCAATGATCAAAGAACTTTTAAAAGTACACAACTAGAGGAGGAGGAAGGGAAGAAAAAAGGTGTTGTGTAACAGAGTATGACACATTCAAGGTAATTTTTTCTGCACTTAGTCTATACAATAATTTTTTCTCAAGCTACAGCAAAATAACAATGTTTAATATCACACATATATATTGGAGAAGGTAGGCACTGAATGTCAGATTTTTTATGTAAATAAATCAGAAACATTTCTGTGTCTGTTTTTTAGTATTTATTTGAGAGGTGTTTGAATATTTTTGCAAATTTTTCCTTCTTTTCATGTTATGAAACATTGGAAAGTATTTTGAAGAACAGATGCATTGTTAAACAGTCAAAAAAACCCTCACATGTAAGCAGTGTAGTAGGAGTGTAGGTAATACATTGAGACACTTCCTACGTTTTCTTCCAGAAATTAATGGAACGCATTCAGAACCCAGAGTACTCAACGACCATGGATGTGGCACCAGTCATTTTAGCTGCTCATCGTAACAACTATGAAATTCTCACCATGCTGCTAAAACAGGATATATCCTTACCCAAACCTCATGCTGTGGGCTGTGAATGCACACTGTGTACTGCAAAGAACAAAAAAGATAGTTTACGACATTCCAGGTAAGACTTAGCAGTCATAGACCATAATAAAAAGATTCTTAATTCTTTGGTATATATGCGTGGGGTCAGATTCCATATGTTTCCTTTTTCTTTTTAAGGTGAAGTTTATGAGTGGATTAATTTAATACATTGTAGCCTGTACATGAGCCAAGGTAGTTCTTGGGGATGGGTTGTGCTTAAAAAGGCTGGTGGGAGGCTGGGGCGCTTTTTTTCCATTTTGATTTTATACTCTTAGTCACTGTGCATATTAACCTACATGCCTTTCCTTGCTACCAATTATGTCTCAAACATTCTAGCTACCTTTGGTTTGGGAGCATAGGGATTATGAAAATAAAATTTTTTAAGTTAGTTAATACTTGGGGGCTTTTGAACCAGAATGAAGAGGCGGATAATTCTGTATTTGGTTTCTAAAAGTACTTATGTAGTATGGATTGAAGTATGCAAACTAAAGACAATTTTTTTTTCTTCAGTATTTTTGAAAGTAGAAAGCTTTTTTAATAAAGCTTCAGATGAAGAGTGGAATTTACTAATCTGGTAAATATTTTGTCTAGTTAACTTGACAACGTTTGAGGGTTGAATAAAATTTAGTATGCAAGAGTTGGGATGAAAAATCACAGAGCTCAAAGATCATAAGTGTACTGCAATTACAATATGCAATTAAATAATTGCATAATTACTCCAGTATGTAGTCAAAGTACTAAAAAATAAGAGAAGTGAAAGGATAATTTTTACTAGTATTTGGCTACCACAAGCCACATTCTGGTATCCATCCTATGCCCCACGTCATTATCTTCAGTATGAGCAAAGATGTCAGAGTATCCCAAGCAGACAAACAATAGAAACATTTGAGGTAGTGGCTCTTAGTTTAATCTAGAACAGGTAACATCCTTCGATCCAGTCTTCATGAGTCACTCAGTTTGCAAGAGAAGAACATCCCTTCAAATGCATTCCCTGATTTTTTTTTCCTGTATTACACATTAAAGCTCCATCCTGATTTTAATTTAGTTGATTAAAATAGAAGGTTGCCTTAAATGCTTTAGTTCCCTCTCTTATTTCCTCTTAAATAACCATATGAGCTACACTGTAACACTTAAAATGCCAGAATTTTACAATTGCTCTTACCTTGATTGATGGCCTTCTGCTGATAATAGTGGAAGTAGTGAGGGGAAAAAAGGGAACCAGTTTGGCCAATTTGTGATACTTAGGGATTCTAAGTACATCATGAAACTGTATCGTTCACGACACATCACATTTAATGCTTGTAGTGTCTGATTTTAAGAGACCAAATTGTTTTGTCTTTCAGCTACTTATGCAAACCTTTGGAATAGGTTCTGATTTGAAACTGCTAATGAAATGAAACTTCTTCATTTTGCCTGCTGTTCTTTTGTCTCAGGTTTCGTCTTGACATTTATCGGTGTTTGGCCAGTCCTGCTTTAATAATGTTGACAGAGGAGGATCCAATCCTACGTGCTTTTGAACTTAGTGCAGACTTGAAAGAATTAAGCCTTGTTGAGGTTGAATTCAGGTAGGAATTGACAATACAAACCAATTTTAATACTGTTATGAAATTACACGTACAGAAATATTTACGCATTAGAAAAAGTTTATTTCTTTTTTTTTGTAATTGGAGTGTTTAAACTGATAATTAGATGTAATAGCAAGTTATATAATATAATTTATGCTTAATTAGTAGTAATTTTGAGAGTTTAATTACTTTAAATGCTTTTAGGTGTAGACAGTTCAATGAGCATAGTTGCACCAACAGTTCAAATTTCAGCTCTGCTCTGAAAAAATAAACAAATTATGCTAAATGCTGACCTATTTGAAAATCACACACCTATTAATCATATCAATATCTCATCAGTATTCTACACTTTTTTTCCTGTATCAGGGTAGAAATATGCTACAACTTGTTTAGACTGACCTGACTCTTGTTGAAAGTTGTTTCGGGTATTGTTTCTTAACTTTGCCCCTTATATTAGAAGACTGAACAGTGCATGTGTGTGTGTATATGTATATATATGTGTGTGTGTGTGTATATGAAATATGCATATGTGTGTAGAAGATGTCATGTTGAAAATGGCCTGTTTAATGAACAAATGCTCAGTATAATTTCGTGTTTGAACTATGCAGATTTCTACCATTTTGTAATTTACCAGCGCAAAAGCTTTCCAAGAATGTAAAAGCAAATGGTTATAGGAGGTTAAAATTCTGCTTTCCTAAACAACATGTGAACTTTCTGTATTTTAGCTGTTTGTCACTCTTAATAAGAGCTCAATTTTTGCATTTTTGAGATACAGCTTGGCACTAAAATGGACTTGTGTGCAAGGTGAGACAAGGAAATCGTGGTTTTATTGCGGGCAATGTTGTGAGGATTTTGAGATAGAGATAGTAACTGAGAGAGGTAATGGGCAAAACAATGTTAGGGAGTGAAATAATCATAGAAATTTTTTGCTGTAATTGTGGTGATGGTATTTAGATTTTTGGTGGTGGAATTTTTGTTATATTCTGTTTTGGTAGGTTGTTATTTTGGTTTAGGTAAGTTGAATGCAGAATTTAAAATTCTTAAATATGTGATTCACAGAGGCGAGGAGTGGAGTGTTGTCCTGGGTTTCTGTAGCTGAACTTTTTTTTTTTTTTTGGTTAGTGAGGGGGGCTGTCGAGGTGGTTTCTGTTAGAAGCTGCTAGAAGCTTCCCCTGTCCCGTAGGAGCCAATGACACTTGGCCCCAGGAGGGACATCTGGCTCTGGCCAGGGCCGAGCCAATTAGAGATCATAGTAACGCCTCTGTGATAACATATTTAAGAATTGGAGGTTGTTGCACAGAAGAAATTCCAGAGAGCGAGAACATGGGATAGGGCAGACATCAAGGTCGCTGCAGAGCAGGGGGAGGAGGCACCTCGTGGAGCAGGGGAAGGACTCAGAGCTAAAACCCGTGCAGCCCATGGAGGAGCCGGTGCTGGAGCTGTGGATGCTGGAGCAGGAGGCCTGTGGACGCGTGGAGAGGCAGACCCATGCTAGAGCAGGAGCCTGTGGACCTGTGGAGAGGCAGACCCACATTGGAGCAGGAGCCTGTGGACCCATGGAGAGGCAGACCCATGCTGGAGCAGGTTTTACCCGAGTGAGAGCTGTGGCCCTCAAGACAGCAGATATGGAAGAGCTGCTGCCTGGAGGGGGGATTCACATTGGAGAGAAGTCTATTAAAGACTGTCTCCCGTGGGAGGGACCCCACGGAGCAGGGGATGGACTCAGTTGTGGTCCCCTGTAAACCGTGGTGAAGCAGAATGTCCCCCTGCAACCCATGGAGGCCCATTGGGGTGCAGGGACTCAACCTTTACTACACCCCATGGATGAGTGACCCCGAGGGGTGGGGGAACTCACATTGCAAACGGCAGCAACTGCAACCTACTGCAACCCACCATGGACAGAAGGAGGGGTGAGGGAAAAGTGTGTGTGTGGTGTGTGTTTTAAGACTGTTGTTTTCTCACTGCTTAGCTTAGCTTTTATCCTGTTAGTAATAAATTTAGGTATTATCTCATTTTGAGTTTGTTTTTTGCCCATCAAGGTGGTGGGTGGATGACCCTTCTCCCTTCTGCCTAGTTGCAGAAAGGGATTTAATGAGTCCATGGAATCCGGCCAGGGTCAACCCACTACAATTATATTAATACACAGTGTTTAGTGAATAGACCTTAATTTTCAGATGAGGGGAATAAAGCAAAACCCCAAAACAATTTCCTGTCAAGTGGAAAGTCCAAGTGATTACTTCCCAGTGTCGTATTTTGTGACTACCATGCTTTCTAATCTCCTGGAAATAACTCTAAGCTTTCACTCCTCAGAGAAGAATTTGTATACTGTTAAGTCTGTCAGTTTTTTCTCTAGTGATCTTGCAAACTGAACTGAAGTGTAATTATTATGTTACATGGTGAAAACTAGTCAGAGTTGTCTTAGGAATGCTTGCACCTTGATACACGACTTTTGGGGTGGTTTCTTTTACTTTGTCTTAACATAACATACAATCCCAACCAAAAATGGATAGTTAATGATTTAGTGGAAAACATAAGAACAGTGTAATAGTAAGTTCAGTTTCTGTGTCTTTCAGGAACGATTACGAGGAGCTCGCTCAACAGTGCAAAACCTTTGCTAAAGATTTGCTTGCACAAGCACGGAATTCCCGGGAGCTGGAAGTGATACTGAATCACACATCCAGTGATGAACATGTAGACAAGCGAGGATTGTTGGAAGAGAGGATGAATTTAAGCCGCTTAAAACTTGCAATCAAGTATAATCAAAAGGAGGTTTGTCATTGCAGTAATTTGATAGCCTTTCCATATCCTATTTTGCTAGTAATTAATTTAATTTGTTGTTGGGCCTCTAGATATAGAAGTGGAAATAAATTTACAGGAGTTATAGAAGAGATGGTAATACACAGAACAGCAGCATGGGGAAACAGGGAAGTGATGCTGCAACATGCTTTCTTAAGTGTTTACTGTGGAGAAGAATGTAGTATTTTCTGTATTAGAGTATAGACTACTGCTTTTTTATGAATAGCTCTGGTAGTGGTAATTATTTGTTCTGATCCTCATTAAATCCTTGCCTAGGGAGGCATGAATCCTTAGGTGCCAAACATGATTTATCATCTTCTGACTAGTCATTGACTGCTCAGCTTTGTCTCAGGCCTTGCCTGTGCTGTTCAGTAATTAGGTTGGACCTGTGCTGGTATAACTGAATGGTGGCTCTGTTCCAGAATAGCAGTCCTTTTTATGCCATCAGTGTGCAGCTGATTTCATGCAGTAGATTATTGTCATCTTTGTCCCTTGACAAATTATAACTCTGGTTTTCTCTGCTAGAAGGCAAATGGGTATTTGTGGGATTCTAGTACAAGGGCACAGTGAAAGTTTGCTTTCCATGCAAAATCCATTTTTAGTTAGCATTTACAGGAGGAGTTACAATTCTTTCTGTTCTACATGTGTAGGCTTAAACTGTGTGAAACTGTTGAAACACATGGTGTTTAAAAGACATAAGCCATAATTTTATGGAATGCCCCAGAGGCAGGATTACTAATTTCTGGTTCACGTTCAGCAAGCACACTGGAGTGTTTCAGATGTTCTGGTTTTAAGCATGGCTTGTTTTTACCACAGCGCATGGAAAAAAACAGTGTTTTTGTGTGGTATGAGGGAAGTATCTGCAGAATGTGTTTTATTCCTGGCAAGTTTACTGCAGAGACAGTTTTTGTGATGCTTTATAAAATGTGACCATAACAGCAAGGTTCTTTTTGTTGATATTTTTTTGGTTAAACAACAAGCCATTCTCTATTGAAATACATTCTTTTATAACTCCATGCAGATAAGAACCTGAAATTTGAAACTATGTTTGGATAATATACATAACCTAGAGAACAAAATTGCCTTCTTTTGAGAGATTGATACATATAACTTACTCTGATGTAAAATTAACCCTGCTGAATAGAGCCATAATGATTTTAAAATTCATATGTATAAAACTGCTTGGCCACTTTAGTCCTCATCTTACAATGTGTTGTGTTTTCCATAGTGGATAGTGTATTTAACAATAGCAGTGTCTTATTCTTCAGATAAGTTCACTGTGTTTTGTAATAACAGACAGTGAAGCTATCTGAGGTGTGATATTACTTATCTGCTAGATTTCCAAATAATTAGAAATCAAAACTAGTTCTTAACCTAAAAACCATTAAAGTCTGGTGTGTAAAATTTATGTTTAGTTGCTGACTCTAGAAGGAAGTTAAAATAATGGATGTTTATATTCATAGTGGTTCCATTTGGTCTCTTATGAGATAATTATTTCAAGTTGATATTGTTGCCTTTTCCTGTTAATTGGTAACTACACATAGTTTGAAAATTAATTTTAATAATGTGAATCAGTAATGTCTACTAAGAACCCTGAGACTGATTTGTTGTTTTTCTGCCCCCCCCTGCAGTTTGTTGCCCAGTCCAACTGCCAGCAGTTCCTGAACACGGTGTGGTTCGGGCAGATGGCCGGCTATCGGCGCAAGCACACCTGCAAAAAGATCTTGACTGTTCTGATGGTTGGCATTTTCTGGCCAGTTCTGTCCCTGTGTTACTTGTTAGCTCCTAAATCTCGAGTTGGGCGAATGATTCACACTCCTTTTATGAAGTTTATTATTCACGGGGCTTCATATTTCACATTTCTGTTATTACTTAATTTGTACTCCCTTGTCTACAATGAGAATAAGAAGAATACAATGGGACCAGCCCTGGAGAGAATAGACTATCTTCTGATAATATGGCTAATTGGTAGGTATGATTTGAGTGCATTGGAGGCAATTGCTGATGCTAATTGCACAATAATAATTTTTATTACCTTCTAAGGAAACCAGCACATTATTCATGTTGTGTATGTTTATGTATGCATGCGTGCTCCATCTTAATCTAATAAATTGAAGGTGTGCATTTACCTCATGCTTGTTTTGAAACACAGAAACAACTATTTTCACAAGGCATGGTTTTCCATTTCTGTATGTCATTGTCACTGATTATCATAACTGCACTGGAAAGGCTGCATGTCAGTTCTGGTTGATGCAGCAGAGGGAGCACAGGTATAAGTTTTGTTAAGTTCTCAAGAACTCTTGGTTGAAAAATTGTAAAACTGTTTACTGTGTTTTTGGTTGGATGGCATGTGTTCGTTTTTACATTTACCTTACTTAATGTAAGGTAATTAGATACGTATCGCTTATTTGACCAGACTCGTAACAAGCAATGATATAGTAAAAAAACAACACAGTTTTTATCTAGGTAGCTCTGGGTTGCTTTATTGTGTAATGGTGGTTCCTTCACTTAGTTCATAGTAAAAATTTTGAGTAGTTCATGCAGATTTCGGAAATACTCAGTACCTCACACACAAACACAGACAGGTCTTAAAAGAAAACTTGAAAACCTCAAATTTTGAGTACAAATCAGATTTCTCCTTTGCTTTTAGATTAAATGTCTGATCTTAGAAATTCTTTTGTTCCATCAAATCTGCTGTAGATGAAGTGTGTCATTGGGTGGCCGTGGTGATTTTAATTAAAGGCTAGAAACATTTTATTTTCTTCATGTAGTATTCTAATGTGGATTTCAAGTAGGATTGAAAATGACCTCAAAGTAACATAATCATTAAAATCGGGTTATTTTTCACATTACTGAATCTTAACAGATTTTTTTTTTAATAGGAATTGCATTTATAGCTTAAATGCTTATTTTGTAATGGCATACTGATTCCTGACAAATATTCAGTATGTTGAAAAAATAACATATTTAGAAAATGGTTACAAGATCAACTGGAATAAAAAACCCAAGTAACGAGGATTTGCCTGTTTTATCATATTCCATAGTTCCATTAAAATGCTTTCTAAAAATCAATGTCAAAATGGCCATGGCAGAATTTTTAACACGTAGTTAGTAGCCAGTTTTGTATTCTTCTAGGTTAACTTTCAAAATCAGGAATATAGTAATTTTTTTTTCGAAGTTATTAAACGTAAGTCATACAAGTTTCTTCCTCAGGAAAATAAAGCAACAGAACTCCAGTTCTTGTGATTGTAAATGACATCAACTGTGGCATCTTCTGCTCCATCTCCTTTTGCCAATTCTGTAACAAATTTACTGTAAAATACATGGTGATCGTATGTAAAAGAGTATTTGTTCAGTACAATGGCTTCACTTCTCTGGGATTTCTATTTCTCCTGCAGGAATGGTGTGGTCAGACATTAAGAGACTCTGGTATGATGGTTTAGAGGATTTTTTAGAAGAATCTCGTAATCAGCTTAGTTTTGTCATGAATTCCCTGTATTTGGCAACTTTTGCCCTCAAAGTCGTTGCCCATAACAAGGTGAGCACGTGTCTTCATAGATCCATTTGACTGAGCAAATACTGAATTGTACATTATTGCAAACACATGAAGAGATGTTACATGTAGTGTGTTGGTAGTCTGTTGTGGTTGTGTTCAGCATTAGTAATAACCTACTATGAGGATACAGTTCACGCTTTGGGGTTAAATGTGGTTTATGCCATGTAGTTGTCAAGACCTCAGGTCTTGTTGCATCTTGGTCTTGGAAGAGAATTTGATGAGGAGGATTCCTATTAGAAAACACATCCAGACATGTCCAAGTACTTGGGGACCCCAAAAAGGGCTATCATCTTCCATGTAAGAACTGGTTGGTCTTCAAATAGCTTGATTTTTGTTTAGAGAAATGCATCTCATCTGGTATGGCACTGGAGCTTGCCTGATTCCATAGTAACATGCAGAAAGCTAATAGTAATCTCTGGCTTGCCTAATGCTATTTTGTTACAGAGTTTTATTTAGCTTTTGATTACCTATATTCAAATGTCTTAAGCCATTGTGGGGGAATTTTTAATTGGTTTTTGGCTTGGTGGGGTGTTTTGGATTGGGGTTTTCTTTGGTAGTAAGGATAAAAGCCCTGAGACCATAGAGGAGCCTTGTCTTTTCACTGTGAAAAGCTGTCTGGATTTGATTGAAGATGTGAGTTTTGCAAATGAGCATTGCCATTCTGTTGCATGTGTTGTTAGCCACACAGCATATGGCAAGCTGCCAGACCAACTGAATGGGAATATTTTAGCAAAATTCGAGCCAGTGCAGTAGCACCATTATTTTGTCTTGCAGACTGTAACTTAACAGCTGTCTGGCTGTTGGGAGGGAAATAAACTGGTTCAGTTCTTCCCAACTTGGTGTTTGGCTCATTTCCCTATCCTTGCGTTGATTCAGAGGCTGATAATCATTTGGAAAGGAAGGTTTCATTTCTTGGAAAAAAACTAGAGGGAGAATGCCTTGTTGGGCTGCCTTCCCAGCCATTTGCTTTGCAACCATGTCTAGTAGTAGTTCCTTTGCCCTTTGTTGCTAAGTTAAGTTGTAACCTTTTTGAAGAGGCAGGACTCCTGTCCTATGTAATAGACACATAGTGGGCTTTTTGCCATTTTTATATGGCAAAATTTATAGTTTATAAATCATCTAAGAAGCTAAATAAAAATGTTTGCTTTACATCCTAGGTCTATGTTATAGGCACCAAAGCTGTAAGAAATAAGGAGTCTCTGCAGCAGGAGGATTTGCACACATGCAGTTGCAGTGTATAAAAACATATTTTTCCCTGTTTCTTGCCATCTTTGGGCAGCAGACTTTTGGGCAAGTTATCTGAAAGCAGCTTTGAGTTCCTTAGTTTTTGAATGTCAACTTTGAGACAGCAGAAGCTGGTAATGTAAATGCAGAATGTTTTCAGCCAAGCCGAAAGCTGGGATTGGTGGATATTCCATGCATAAGTTAAATAGTAGTACCTAGTGGATAATACTTCAAGAGTGTGTTTACACTGATAGTTTACATGTGATTTCCATTCTATCTAGTAATTCACAACAGCTGTTGAAGGATCCCGAAGTCGTGTTTCTCAAACTTGTTAAGGTCAGCTGTCACCGCACCACAGTTGCATCTGTGTGCATTAGTTTTCTTTGCACACACATTATTTTTGACTGAGGCCTAATATACAGTTATGCATATGTTTATAAAGTACAACAATGCAAAACAGAGTAGGTACAAAAGAGGAATAAATGGTTTGAACAAGTGAGTGGCAGTTAGATACTGAATTTAAATTGTCTGATTTCTGGCTCCCTCTGGAATGCCTTTTAAACTGCCTTTGTCTGAAACGAGTGAAGTTTCTGAAAGAGGTAGGGCATCTATTAGTGATGCATGTTAGTTTCTTCTATGCTATTGCCTGTTTTGGAGGCAGAAGTAGGGAGTGGTGCATGGGTGCATTTCTGTATTTACAGTGTCAGTGATCTCACTTTGTCCTTTTCATGTTTCAGTTTCATGATTATGCTGAAAGAAAGGACTGGGATGCTTTCCATCCTACCCTAGTGGCAGAAGGTCTTTTTGCTTTTGCTAATGTTCTTAGTTATCTGCGTCTCTTCTTTATGTACACAACCAGCTCTATTCTGGGACCACTCCAGGTGAGTATCATTACTGCTTGAGGAAATATTAAACATAATTTGCTTTCAAGAGTCTTATTGAGAACAGGAAAAGAAGTAAAGTAAGAAAGTGAGAAGTAGAAAGAAGCAATACTGCATTGAAGTTTGATTTTTTTTTATTGTTTTTTTAATCTCTCATGTAGACCATACTGATTTAGATGGGAAAAGGTAAGAAAAAGAGGGGAAAACCTTGTGTAGTTCACTTCCTTAGGGCATTTTTCCATGATAACTGTACCTATACTGTCTTTGTTTTTATCTGTTGTAAGATTAACATACTGTAGAAGTATCCACAGTTTGGAAAGTGTAAGAATCAGATTCTTCCTGTAAAGTTTGTGCAAATAATCGCTTTAACTTCTTATCTCTAAAGAGATGGATGAATGAGGTGTGTAGCAAGGAAGAGTAATCAAAAGCCTTTTGTTTGTGTCTGTGATCTCATTGTAGCTGCTTGTTGAGTTGTGCAAATTGCTTTTGTTTGAAAAATATAAAACACTCAAGAGTATTGAAATAGTCATCTAATTATTGGCAGTTATAAGAAGGGAGAACAGGTTTCTTCTTACTTGGAATTTATTGGAGCCTTCAAATGAGTAATGATGACAGTAAACCCCCCTGCATTTTAATGACGTAATTTTCTCTTACACATTTTAGATGGAAATGTACTTGCATACTTTGAAAAAATTACTGAAATCTTGATATTGCTTTAAGCATTAGGCTTGTTGTACAAATTGATTGAACAGTGAAGTCTCTACACGTTTTAAAGAGATTCACTGTTTAATGTGTGTATTTATTTATGTACTAGAACTTGCACACTTCTCCACGGACACCCCCTTGTCGTGGGGGAGAAGCTTGCGTGCCCTTATGAGGCTGTGAGCTATGCTGGCGGTGGTTGTGCCTCCGGTAGGGTCTCCCATGCTAGTCAGGTCTCAGCTGAAGGGTCAGACAAAGTGTGTCCATGGGCAGGATGGGCTCACCAGCCTCCTGGCAACCATCCTAGGAGAAGGACAACTCTAACTCCAAACCCGGGCAGATGGAGCTCGCTTAGCCCTGTAAGGCCATCCATCTCAGAGAAGGACACTCTAACTAAACCTACATCCTGAGGACTTCGCTGCCACCGTCCAAGCTTGCTAGGCCCTGGCAGATGAACCTTAGGACTAAAGGGTGGGGCCAGTTCTGCGCACGCTGCGCCTCACNTATTGACTACCATCAATGGTCCACTCTGGCCTCCAATCGGGAGGCGTGGAGACACACCATCCATAACGCTGCTGATTCCTTTGAAAATGCACGCAGAATCAGTCTGGAGGAGAAAAGACAACGCAGAAAGAGCCGTGCCTCACCAACACCGCCTATGGAGACTTTCTGCTGTGCCTTTTGCAACCGGCCTTGCCTATCTCGCATCGGCCTCTTTAGCCATCAGCGCGCTTGCAGCAAGCGTGGGTAGAGCCCTTCCCAAATCTTCGTTCGCGAAGCCCAGCCGTGAGTGAGTGAGAGTGAGTGAGAACTTGCACAAGTTTTTTATTAGGAGACTGTTATGAAATTCTCCAGGTAAATAAAAACAGTCAACAGTGCCCCATTCAGAGGCACACAGGCGCTTATGTTAGTACTGCTGGCCAGTCCGGCTGGTGCAACAACCCACACAGTATTTTCTGAAAGTAGGTCACAAAGTTCAAATGGTGGTAATCAAATATGGCATGGAAACCCCACAGTGAGGGTGGGGGAAGGCAGCTACGGTGTTCTCTTGACTGTTAGAGTTATTTTTAAGCATTCAGTTTCTTGACTCATTGGTTAGTAAGACCTGTTATAGTACAGATTAAGTTGGCTGTGTGTGGTGGTTTTTTATTATTAACAGAAGGTAGAATGATATTCCCCTAGATTAGATAATTAGATTTCAGATGCTTAGATATTGTAAATATTTAGGGTGGTTTGCACTTTCTGTGCAGTGCTGTTCTGTCTGCTTTGCATCTCTCTTGGCTGGGACCACGTGTCAGTTAAAGGGTAAATGTTTTGTTGCTGGGATTTGGTTTGGGTTATTTTTCCATTAAAGGATTGGATGTGATGGAACAGTATGATGAGGATCACAGTCATCCTGACCAGTGTGGCTATAACTGGGGCATAGATCTGCCTGCAGTTGCAGAACCTCCCTGACTGTGGCAAACTGCTCAGACTCGGGATGTGCAGCTGGGGAGCTGCCAGCAGCATGGGAGGGAGCAGGAGCAGGCATTCATCTCCCAGTCAAGTTGTACTTGCAAAACCTGGCCAGTGTTACAGCTCTGGACCATGGTTTAGGAGGGGGTTTGATTCATCTGCTGATTTGTATAGAAAATTGACCCAATCCCATTTTATATATATGCATTCTTTATAATAGTATATTGTTCTGAAGTAGTTCATAGGAACAGTAATTAAATTATATAAACAGTTTATGTTGTGTCTGTGTAAAAATTTATGCTTATGGCAAAAGCAAGTCAATGTCTTTTCTGTGTTGGAAAATGTCACAAGCATATATTTTAATTTTATTTCAAGATGATGTATTATTAATGTTGCAAAGTTCTGTATAGGATATTTTGACTTGGAAACTGAATTTACTGTCATACTTTCTATACTTTATCCATCAATTTTTATGTGCTTATACACATTTATTTAAAATATTACATAAAATGTACTGTGAATTAATTTTGTATTCTGCAGATGGGCTTTGCTATACTACTTTTAAAAAAAATTTTATTAGTGGTGAATTATGATTCCAAATATTTTTATTAATTTAGTGTCGTTATAAGTGTTTTCTTAACTTTCTGTGACGGCATTTATGTTCATATGCATTTCATTTACTGCTGTTTTGTGTTGACGTGCGAGTTCCTTATTACCAATGGTATTGCCAATAAATACCAAGGTCTGAATACTGTTAGTTATGTGTAGGATATTAACTTATCATGTGATGTTAAAACTACTTACATTATCTTTTTAATATCTAGACTTTTGCTTTGAAAAGTAGTACAAGGATATCTGCTGATTTTGAGATCTGTTTAGTAAATTAAAGTTTAACTTAAATATTTAAAATGAAAATAGATTTTTTTGTTGTTGATGAACAACTGAAGGAGAGAATGCAAATAAAAATAATTACATTTTACTAAAATTGGAAATAAATCTATTTCACAGATTTCAATGGGGCAGATGCTGCAAGATTTTGGAAAATTTCTGGGCATGTTTCTTCTTGTCTTGTTCTCATTCACAATTGGATTGACACAACTTTATGATAAAGGATTTACTGTAAATGAAGAAAAGGACTGTGCTGGTATTTTCTGTGAACAACAGAGCAATGACACATTTCATTCGTGAGTCTGAAATCTATAAAATAGCTGATTGTTTTAGCCCCTAATCCCTAGTATTTAAACAAAACTGGAATTTTTCAGTGAAATTGAATTTACATGAAACAATTCCGGTGTTTGCTTTACCTAACTGCATTTTTTTTCTTGTTTTTGTAGGTTCATTGGCACATGCTTTGCCCTGTTCTGGTACATATTCTCCCTGGCACATGTAGCAGTCTTTGTCACACGTTTCAGCTATGGTGAAGAATTACAGTCCTTTGTGGGTGCTGTTATTGTTGGCACCTACAATGTGGTGGTTGTGATAGTATTAACGAAACTCCTTGTGGCAATGCTTCATAAAAGTTTTCAGCTGATAGCGGTAAGTGGTTTCTGATTAATTACCAATAACTGATAGCTGTATGTTTGGATTTTGTACAAATTTCTTCCTATGATATGTAGACTAATCTACAGAGCTTCATGCCTGAGCTCTGTCTGTGAGCTCACAAGGGTCATCTTTCCTTCAAATAAGAACTTTTTATTTATTTGATCCAAATAAAATTAGTACTTCGTATGTTGATCATGTGCAGGGCTTTGGGGCTCTGGAACTGATGACTTTCATGATCCAGTGGCTGTTCAAGATGCTGTTCTGATCTGTGTGGTGCTTTGGCATTTGATAAGGGGTTTATACCTTCATGACTGAATTTTGTACTTACACCACAGTATATAATGAATTGAAGAGAGATGAACTTATTTTAAGTATTTAATATTAGAATATTAAAACAAGCTTATTAAAATACTGTGTAAATCTGTCTTAACATGCTATATAACCAAAGTTACCTTAAGGTCACTTTTTCAGGTATGAGAAAATAGAACTTACAGAACAGCCTGTTAATATTTTTACTTCTTTTCTCTGTTCATGTTCCTGATGCTTTAGAATCATGAAGACAAGGAGTGGAAGTTTGCTCGTGCCAAGCTTTGGCTTAGCTACTTCGATGACAAATGCACACTCCCTCCACCTTTCAATGTGATCCCCTCTCCCAAGACTATCTGTTACCTCCTCAACAGTCTCAGTAAATGGATCTGCTCTCACACCTCAAGTGGCAAAGTGAAACGTCAGAACAGCCTCAAGGTAGGAAATGACTGGGAGAGCTCTGGGCTCTGAGGCTGGAAAGGTGCTGCTTGCTAAAATGAATGAGCAAACTGCTGTGTGAAGCTGCTGTCACAAGGTGAACACTGCTAAGATTAGTAGGAACTACAGAATAATGTGTGTTGCATCCAAAATATAAATAAGTGGTACCTATTTCTGCTTAAGTAAGGGTCTGTTAACTTTCTGGTTTGGGAATTTGAACCCCCTTTCCCTCCAACTCCCAATTCCCCCAGAAATAGTCTGGAAAAACTGCTTTGATTGAATGAAAACACCTAGAAACCTCAAGGAAGTATGTGCTAATCTCAAAAATGGTGAGGTTAGAGTATTCTTTGGGGAAGGTAATTGGTTTTAAACACATTACAGAAGTGTCAAAATAAATAACCAAAAAAGGTCACTGAAGCCTTTCATTCTTGGGGGGAGAGATATTTTCTTTTTTGTTGTTAAATATTTTTTTGTACCCTGTAATTTTGAATACTATTTTTGCATCTTCTTGCTGACAAAAATAGCATTAAATAAAAACACTTCGTGGAATTTGCACTGAGACACATTCAGGACTATGGAACTCTTAATTGCTCATAGGACAATTACCAAGCCAGGTAGATAAAAATTTTCAGTTTTGCTGGTACTGAAAATTATAATTTTATTTAAATTTTGCAGACAGTTTAGATGCATTGTATATTTGTGCACATCATCATGTACTTATAAAATAGCTTTGTTATTTTGTTCATACTTATTCTCTGTATAATTGTATATAGGCTCAGAAATCACTTTTCCATTGTAAATGTGTGATGTTTGTTTAAAGGAATGGAGAAACCTGAAGCAGAAGAGAGATGAGAATTACCAAAAGGTGATGTGTTGCTTAGTCCACCGTTACTTGACTTCCATGAGACAGAAGATGCAAAGTACGGACCAGGCAACTGTGGAAAACCTCAATGAACTGCGGCAAGACTTGTCAAAATTCCGAAATGAAATGAGAGACCTGCTTGGCTTTCGAACTTCTAAATATGCTATGTTTTATCCAAGAAACTAAGGCCTAGCTTTTAAACAAAAGTGTGTACTTTCAGGTACCTATAGGTGAAGTGTTGACCTCATTCTATTCCAGATCATACCGACAAGATATTGCACAAAATACATTTCCAAATGCATTTGCATGAGTCACAGCTACAGTGGAAGTGGTTGAAATAAATGCAAAACCAGATACAGTGATTTTCTTAAGCTTTTTATCTTAGTGTGTGTATATAAAGTTTGTATATAGGAGTTTTTTAAATGTTCCTCAGAGCGTGGCTGTCAGGTGTCAGAGCTTCGTAACTAGCACAATATGTTTCTTTTTTCTATTTTTGCTGTTTGTTCTTTTTTGATACTTGTTTTTCAAGTTGTAGGAGAAGGTAGGCTTTTTAAAACAAAAATCAAGCCTATGTTTATTTTTAATAGAGAAGTCAGATATAGAAGAGTACAAAATTTCCAGCACAGTTGGAAGTTATGTTTGACTGTAGGTTACAGTGCATGGGAAGACTATGGCTCTGAAAGAGGCAGTTCTAGTTTTGTATGCTAACACTGACTGTGAACTGACATTATAGAATACAGCACATCAAATCATCAGACTCTTCCCTTTTGTGGGAACACTGACATTTTGAACACAAAGTAGACCAACCATTTCTTGAATGTTTATTAAGACAATCAATCCCTGCTTGCATTTTTCAGCAGTGCCTCAATAGTACATTTCAATATACATGTTATGACTGGGAACAGAATTTTAAAACTAACCTATAAACATTTAGTGTTTGATATCTTGGGGTTTTAAAATCTGGATGATAAATCATTTGGATTATTAAAACCTGTTGTTTAATGAAAAGGAGGTGGAGCACAAGTGCTATTGTTTGCAGTGCTGAACAGTTCTGTGAAACATTTTGCACTTGTTTCTGTGAGATCATTGAGTCTGGTCATTGGAGAATACTTTGAAATGGTCTGCTTGACACAGGTATCCTACTTTTAAACTTTTTTTTTTCTTTTTTCCTGTTTACCACATTTGTTGCCAAGCTAGAATTTAGTTTGTGCCAGGAATACTATGTTTTGTGAAAACATGTGATTTGACTTTGCTTACAATGTAAGGGCTTTGTGGATTTTCTGTGCTAGGGGGTCCTTTATATGCTTATATATATTATTCAAGCTGACCAATTGTAATTGAGAAATGTGAGATTCCTGTATTTTTAATGAAAAAATAAGTATATTTATGACAGCTAGAGGGTTGATCGACAATTTTACTGTTATGATGGTGCTCTTCCAAAATGGTCATGTGTGTGGAAGGCGCAGGTAGCCAGAGTGGGCTTTGACTACGGTTGACTGGGGGAGATTGGCAGAGTGGAGGCTGACACGAATGTTTACTTTTTTGAAGGAATTCTTATAAAACTCTTTCTTGTAAAGGTAATATATTTTCTGTACTATGAAATTATGTATTTCTGAACTAGATTTTAATACTCTGCTTCCAGAAGTGTTACAGTATAGAGCGATACTGATACATGTCGGGTTTTCATGTGAATTGGAAGTTAACTTCTTGGTGTAAAGCAAAGAGGATCACTGAGTTTTGTATTTGGACTCAGATCTCATGTTTGAATAATGCACCAACATAAAACCTATGTGCGGTGTGTGTTATGTATATCCAAAAATGGAAGCAGACAAATAAAAGCTCTTTCAAAAATACAGTTGTATTAATACTAATCATATTGCAAACACATTATATCAGGTGCCACACTGAAAGTATTTTCTCTGTCTTGGTAAGGTAGTAAGTTTAAGGAAGGTAGCTGGTGTTGATGTGTTACTCCCTTTTTTTCTTCCTGGTCAGGTCATTGAAATGGCATCATGAAGAGATGCATGAGCTGGTTCTAGACTAGCTAGGTGGGATCCCAGGAAGGTTATTAGCTCTTTGGCACTGGGCTCCCACTGGGTAGTTCTGGGAACATGAGTGTGTTGAGAGTATCAGTGGAGGAGCTGATGGACTGAGTGCTTTTCAGCAGTCACTTAGAGCTAGTTTGGTCATTGTCTTGTGGCACAGTGTCCCACTGTATAAATGTCTTCAGGAAGAACTGTTCTACTTCAGGGCTCTTTGAGGGGGATTGGGTTGGAACTAGGGGTCTGGAGTTTTTATTTGTCACTGAAATACATACCTGCAAAGTGACAGAGACCAGAAAGAGAGAAGTTTGTTCTCTGTCATACCTTAGTTAGGACATTTTGCATCTCTGTTTTGTTTGAAAGCTGTTGTCTTCCTGTCTGCTTGGCTGCTAATCAGTACGGAGTGTTTGTACTATTTACCCAGTCTTGTCTCATTTAGATTTTCCTCGTTCATGTGTGTTAAACATTCTATTACTTTCTCATTTGGCAGTTTTATACTGGCTGTTCCAGTATTGTTGGGCATCCAAGATCTCCCTTATGCCCACTCACAGAATAGTTCTGGACATGCACAGAAACAACATTTTAGATGTCACAAGAAAAGTTCTGGAGAAGCTGGAGTTTACTTGGCTATAGGATTCAGAATGTTCTTGTACAAATGTTAGTGCAAGTCATAAAAGTACTAAGTGGGTTTTTGGAGACAACTGAAAAAGGTAGATTTTTCTTTCATGTTAATGTGTCTTTTGTTGTAGAGCTAACTTTGCCTTGATGACTGAAAAATGGTCAAAATTACTCATTTTTGAAAGGTTATTTTATGCTCTTGCTAAGCTATGGTTTTGATTATTATTTCTGTAGAAAGTATTTCAGAAATAGTATTGTGGTTAGATTATTTGGTTCTGTTTGGTTGCAGGTTGAATTTTAAATGTTCGAAGTTTACAATCACTACAACCTGCTTCTAAAAACTTGTAATAGTTGTTACTTGTGTTTTGTAACAAACCCTTACTTGATAAAACTGGCAGTGCTCTGTTTCCCTGTTTCAGTTGTACAGCTGCCACTGCATTGATTTGGGAAAGGAACTGGTCTAACGGGAGTTGGGAAGAGCAGGCAGGAGCTTTCCCTACCTACCATTTGGTAGACAAGGAGTAGGCTGCCAAACCTTTCTTGCCTCGCTGAAAAAAAGCTGCATGACAGATGGGCATGTCATCATAAATAAAAATAGATTATTGTAGTTTCAGGACAGTTCTGAGCATGGTTTCCACATTGCTTCTCCCCAGGCTGCTGCCAAGAAATGCAGACAGCACTGTGCATAAAACCCTTTAATCTGCATAGGAATCTATGCTGGAGAATTAAAATTTCAGCTTAAAAGTTACAAAACTATATCTGCTTTGCAAACAAGTGCTGCTGTCGGTGCCAGAGAGAAATGCTGTTTGTTTTGGTCAGTCTGGCAAAGGCCAAGCAATCTGTTAGGTGTGGATGCAGCACTGAGCTGTTGGATATGAGCTGCCAGCACAGCCTCTTTGTACCTCTGTGCCTCCCTCTGATCCTTTTGTCCCCTGCCCAGCTACCCGTAAAGTCCTTGGAACACACATTGCTGCACCACTGAGCTGCACCGTGGCCATGTCTCTTGGCATTCCATGTGAGAATCCATAATGGAAGAGAATGGTAATCTGCATTCCACTGCTGAAATAAGCAATGGGAACTTCCAACAGGGGCTGTGTATTCCATTAGTTTCCTGCCCGCAGTTGCAAATTATCCAAAGAACTCTGGTCTGGTATTTATATACAAGGAAAACAAGCACTTGGATTATATTCCATCCATGGTCTTAGTAGTATTCAAATTTTCCAAGACTGAACAGCATGTATTTTGTACCTGCTTTTGACAAAAATGTTCTTCAACTTCTCAGTATTAATCTTTACTTATTATCTGTTTCTGTTCCTCCACAGAAGGTTATAGATTTGATTACAACCTTTCGGAGTAACAAATTACTGCATACAACAGACAGCCCAACAAAGACCTCCTAACAGTGTAACACTGTCTAACTGCTTCCAGTCTGCTCACTGTTTAGTCTCAAAATAGCTGTTTGTTCAACCTTTTGCATATAGGAATGAAAGAAATTAGACAGATGTGCTCCTATTTATACTACTGGTGCTAGACTCAGCATTGCTGTATTGTCTGTCCTTTCACAAGAGAGATGAAAATTTGAACTTTTTGCATGTGTACTTTACCACCACTGAATTAATTACTACCTTCCTCCTCCCTAATTACCTTACAGAACTTAATAGTGACATTTCCTAACTAGACAGTCATCAGTGGGGATAAGCATGGTGCTGTCTTACAGTTCTCTAAGTCTTTGAAGAGTAAATCCAGTTCCTGTTCAAACCAATGACTCACTGATTTCCATGTAAGGAAAATCAGCAAGGAACTGTCAGTCATACTGTGCACAACCCAGACCATCAAAAGCATGTAAATAATCAAAAAAGAGTTTCTATGTTTAGCCTGCCCCACTTGATAAATAATTTATAACTAGGTGATCTATGATTTAATCTTAAAATATTTTATTGAGCACAAGTAATAATGCAGAAATCCATGTAATAAAACAACTTTAGAGAAAAAGCTAAGTTAAAATGAGTTACTATAAATATTGCACTTAGAATTCTTATTTTACATACTTGACTTCTTAAAAAATTGGACAATTATAAATTAACATCTTCCAAGTAACTGGAATTTGTATGGTTGAGATCAGATGGCTGTGCTGCAAATCTTCGGCTTTAAGACTCAGAATCTGTTTTTGTCCTGTACATGTAATGGATTTCACTTTGTGCCAGCTGTGCTTAGGTGGATGGGAGGGAAGAAAGGTCTTACTCTTGACAGTCAGTTGCATTTTCGTAACTTATAGTAAGTGAGAATTACTTTTCAAGACAGATGAGAGAATGCAGCTGCAGAGTTCAGTTTTAACATGTTTTGTTTTTCAAGGCATTTAGGATCTTTGAATTCTTAGCCTTAAAACTCATGACAAAGCTGTTGGGAAAGACTTTGCCTCTACCATCTTCTTCTACCTGGCCCATGATGATGTAGTTTAAACCTACAAAGGAGAGAATGAGATTACAAAACAGAAATCTGGGATGTCATTTGGTAAGTATCGTTCTTTACCTGTGGTCTTTGTTCACTTGCACTGTTTGTTGTCAATGCCTTCTAACATTTTTTCCTTCTTACCTAAGAATGCACTTCCTTACCCTCTCTGCTGTGCTTGTTAATGCCATAAAGAACAGTCAGGCAAAAATCCAGTAGATACATAGCTATATATCTGCTAAGTAATATGTAGGCTGTCAAATAAGTCTGAAAGGCATTAGAAGTGCAGTATAAACACTGGATAATTTAGGCACCAACACCCAGAGTAGAATGTGTTTCATTCATTGCACACTTGCTCAGCTCATAGGTTAACACCTTTAAGAAACAGTGTGCTTAAATATTTTCATTCCCTTTATCTCCCCCAAGACAAACATTTTCTAGATGCATAGAGAGGCAGTCAGGCAAGCAAGGTGGACCTAATGGGTGACAGGACCTGGCTTTGGGGAAATCAAGTGGATTTGTGTATTTTTATGGCTCAGCAGGGTTAGGGGTTTGCAAGGCCTTAGGCTGGAAGGATTGGTATCATAGGGATATAAACAGAAAGTTTAGATACTAAGTAATGGCTATTAAATAATTCATAGATATTTAAGATAAGAAACACAAATGTGTGGTTTGGAGCCAACAGTCTCCATAGAAGGAGGCAGTTTGTTCCACCAAGGACATTATTATGTCTCCTAGTGTCTCATTTTCAGATAACTGTAGGCAAAAGCTAATTCCTGATTATGATTTTCCACTTTGTTACTGCCCACATTGAATTAATATGCTTAAACACCAGTACTACAACAGCATCAGGATTTTTTTTTGGTGCTTAATATTTTGAATGTTTCCTGCTGTGGTTCCATTTCTGTAGAAACAAAATCTGTTTGAGCTTCATTTGAGAGAACCAAATTAGATTTTACCTTATATCATGTGGCTTTTAAAGAACAAAAAAAAAAAGTTTTTCAAACTCCTTTGATCCAAGTAAGCCTAATCCTTTTGAAGTAAAACTGAGAAATGTAATATAAACCTCTATTACTGGTTAATTTTAGCTTCAATTATTATAATGATTACTGATTATCAAAACAATTACTGTCATTTTACTGATTTTTGCAGCCGTATTTCAAAAGTGTTGTCTCATAAACATGCAAAGCAGTTATTGTTGTGTACTTACCTCTCCTGATGAGAGGACACTGCTTACAGACAACAAGAATCTTGGCACTCATATTCTTGCCAGCCTGTTGGATTGCTAAATTTCCCTCCTTATATACATTAATGATGGCTATAGTTGCGTGCAGACTGCCAGCCCGTGTGATTGCTGTGATTACAGTTCCAGTTATTACTAGAAGAAAAGGTATTTGATATGTGATAAGTTTTTATTATTTCAGACATAAATTTTGGGGCATCATAAAACTTAGTAAGTGTATTAGTCCCTAATAAGGAAACAATACTGGGAACAAATATTGAAAATACTCACATCACCTGTAATAAATAACTGTCACTACTGTCAAATTTTGATGGCACCAAATATGAAATTGTTCTAGGATGTGTTAGTCTCTTGCAAGCCCAGTTCTTGGGTTCAATAGTTTCAGTTAAACAGTACATTTTTATCCTACTTTTAATTACTAATTTTTGAAAGTCTTCTAGCCCAAATCTGAATTCCCACCTCTCTGACATTCCCAAATGAGTAGCAGGGAATACTTAATGCCCTAGGAACTACATTTTGATCTGTCTGAGGCCTGATACTAATACAAGTTTGTTGATCTTAGCTAAATGTAGATTACAGATTAGACCATCATATCTCCTAAGGACCTCTCATTATGAAAATCAAGATACTTTCTTTTCCCTAGGATCACTGGATTAACTTGTAAACCATCCTTATTTATCAAAAGGAAATGGTAATTGGTATTAAAAATTTGTTTTCCTCTCAGGTCACCTTTTGTAAATCAAATATTCTATCCTGGGATCAATTAGATCTTCAGTTATCAAGTATGTACAGCCAGATTTATTTACAAAACTGCATAATCCACATTATGGGTTATGTGTTTGCAAATTTGCACATTATCTTTCTTTAATGCAGACCTCTTAATTAAATAGGAATGTTCAAGTTCAGTCAAAAGAGAACTGTGGCTGTTAAAATGCTGGGTACTGCAGCTGTATTTCTAGAAACGAAGTGAAATGCATAATGAAAGATAAATAGCTCTTCTAAATTCATAAAGTCAGCAAATAAACTTAGAATAAATCTTAATCTACAAATAGCAGACTTCCTATTCCTACCTTAGGATACACCTACATTCACAGTAGCATATAAAATATTTTTACTCTCAATCCTGTCTTGGAAAATACTGAAAAATGTCAAGTATTCGACAAAAGGTGAGAGAGGAGAATGTGATTTATTACCCTGATGCTAGAGGAAAAAAAAGAAGTTTTATACAGTGTCATTTACCATCAGCCACAGTGAGGCATGGTCAGTAAGAGGAGACCATTTCTGGTTTGAGTTTTTTTCCTACCTGCGCCTTTCCATCTTGGACCAGCCTGTGCTGGTTGCAAATGAAAACAGACTGGTGGCCAAAGGCGGTCAGGGCTCCCCTGACTCCATCCTGCCCCCATCCTGCCCCAGGAGCAGCCACAGCCCTTCCTCGGGCAAAGCTGCTCTCACATTCCTCAACCAGAAGATTTCCTCAAATCTCCTGGGATTAGCAATGAAGTCAGAGAGAGATGGGTTAAAACAAACAAAAGTGGGAGGGGAGTTGTCCCATCAGACTGTTAGGGGTGTTATAGGGGATTAGAAAAAGCTTCCAGGATTCATATGGGAAAATACTCTGACACAGAACTGAACAGACCAGCAGTGACAACGCTGCCCCAACACAGCAGACACCAGTTTTCCTGGGTGATCTGTGTCTGGTACAGCAAGCAGTGCTTGGAAGTTTCTGTGCCTTCTTTTAAAGATATTTTGGAAGTGTATGTGGTGAACTGTGGGACAGTCAGCAGGTGCAGCATGATGTGCATTGCTGGTTACAGGCACAAGATGACAAAACTGAGTCCATACTTTCCTGTGGTGGTCTTATGTTGTTGTTTGCTTTTCACATTGAGAAAGTACGTCTGTCTCAGACATCTGTGCAGTTCCTGTTTCAGAGTATCTCCAAGAATGTACTGAGTGAAACACAGATACTAATGTCAGGTACACACATAAGGTGGTGTACAAATACAGCATATTATGTTAATGATAACTCAGAACTACATGTGGGAAAATTCCCTTGAGTCTAACAGCACAGTGCAGAGTGGATAGCTAAAAAGAAACTGCTTCCTTACCAAAGTTGCTTGAACAATAATTGCTTTCCAGAGTCCCACTCCTTTTGCATTTTTGCTGGCACAGGGCAACTGTAGGTTTCACAACTTTTTGAAGAGAAAAAATTGAAATGAAGTATTGGGTACAAATGCAAAGCAGTATGTTTTACAAAAAAAAGAGAAGATAAATAATCCTGATGTATATATGAACTAGATCTGGCACTGCAAGGGACGAACGCCACACTAACAATATTCCTTTTCTCATCCATCACCTCCAGTCATGATCTTTTCAGGTGTCACAGGTGTATGCCTGTTCTAGTGACCTGACAGAATGGAATATTCTAGAAAACCTACATGTGATCACAGTGGGCTCTTACATACGTAGCCAAATGCTGCTGCCATACAGCCCTAGCAGGAGACCTGAAATACAACATGACATTACAGTAACGCTTCCCAGGGAGGAGGGGGCCTTTTATTGGAAATTACTGTACTGTGATGGAAGGGATCAGAGTTCAAATTCCTGACTTTTTTCCCAAATTTTTCACATAGCTTCTTGACATGTAGTATTGCATACTTTTTATTCATGACATTTTGAAACACAATTTAACATTAGAGATTGGCATGCCCTTTCTGAAATGGAATGCTTTGTTTATAAACAACTGAATACACTTGGTATCTTTCCCTCCTTGTGGATGTTAATAGTCTCTGTCCTTTACTAAGCTGACCCTTTCTAGGTAACATATCAGGATGCAGTACTTTAAGGCTTTTATGTCCTTTTCAAATTTGTTGGAAATAGGTCATTGGTATCATAATTATTGGAAACATGGAGGTGAGACAAATAGATTTAAAAAATGTATTTATAACATTTATGTATTTCTTCAAGTACTAATATTTTTATGTAAGATAGAGATGGATAATTCTTGGAAGTGCCTACTAAAGTTCAGTATTTTATTCATGCCTGGAGTTTGGTGCAAGTTTGAACAGATCTCATTTGCCAGTCTATTTGAACTGGACACTTTTGAATGCAAATGACTACTCAGAAATTTAACTGAACTGTAGAGGTTTGGTTTGCTTTGGTTTGTTTTTAAGATCAGAAACGCCTACACCATGCGCAGCTGATCAGATATCGAAAGGACTTCTTACTTCTCCTGACAAGTCCTTCTGAACACCTTCCCTCTCTTGTCCTCTCTTAGATGGATCTGCATGTTTTTATTTCCTAACACTGATGTCAAAAAAACTGATTTGGAGTTAATGGGTAAAGTTGCCCTCTCTTGCCTGTGTACCCACAAAGAGCTCCCAGGGTGAAATGATGGCAAACCCTGAGCACAGCACTGGGGGGAGAACTGACAGCCCAGACGACGTGAGACCAGGTGTTTGAACTAACAACTGCCTTAACAAGGGCTTTGTGGCGAGCAAAAACTGAATTATTTGTTGTCAGAGCAGCAGTCACATCACAATGATTTACAGGTCATTGTGATTTCATTTTTATAATGTTTGTTTTCATCTATTTTAAATGCCTCTCCTTAGCAGTATTTAAACACCAGAGCTTCTTGGTTTCCTGCTGACAGGCCACTGCTGTCCTGACTTTTGATGCATTTTAAATACAAATCAGGTTATGTCTTGCAAAAGCATCATAAATAATTTGTTTTTCTGCTATAACTGCATCTTGAATCTCTCACATTCAGGTTATAGAAATTCTAAGAATTTATCCCTTCAGTATCTCAGTAATGAGCTAGTTTTGGCAACACCTTCAGAAAAATCCCCTTGTCATCTTTCATATATGCTGTCTAGTCTAAAATACAAAAGAAAACTTATTTTTAGTGTGACATATTTCTTTATAAATTCTAATCCCTGAATTTTTTAAAATATAAATAATCTTAGGAGTGTGTCACATTGACAGGGTGTTGGCAGAATCTGAAGAGGGCTCAGGTGGCTTCCATACCAATTTTGCTTGATCATAAGAACGATATGAAGAAAAATACAGGAAGATTTTCACACATCAACTTCTAGAGAAGAAGGTTTCTTTAAATAAAACTGTTTCCTGAAATATTTAGAACTTCTTATACTGCAGAAATTTGCTCATCCATTCTTCCATGGCCTTTGCTGGTTAACTGTCCAAAATTGAGAAGAGACAGGAAGATTCTCGCAGGTGGAGTGAGTTACTGTTACACTGAACTGCAGCCTGAATTGATTTCCTTTCAATAACATTAAGTAGATTCTCCCCTGAGTATATTAATTTTAATTAATTGCCTTGACATTTGAAATACTAACAAACCATAAAACTTTAATTTTTAATATACTTTCTATTACATACTTCTGTAGCACTCTCCTTGTCCTGGAATAATTAGTTTTTCTAAGAAATGAAATAAAGCAGTAAAACTTACTGGAGGTAGCAGGGACTGTTGTGGTCATAGGTGGAACTGTAGTTGTGGGTAACTTTTTTGGTCTGAATTTATAATGGCCAATAAAACCATCAGCTGTTAAGCTTAAATCAGACAAAAACTGAATGAGCAACTCATTTCTCTCAGACAGAATAGGCCTGAAATAGAACAACAAAATAAAGTATTTCCATTATTTTTAATGTCAAAGCCAAAAAGCATTAATAGCATTTTTTATTTTTTTTTAAGAAAAGAGAGTGCTTCTCTTTAATTACTGGTCTGAATGCAGTTGCTGCCTCCTGACTAACACTGAAAAACAGGTGGTTCTTTGCTGCTGTATCACACAGTAGTGTTTTGAGGATGAAACTCATTCTGATGAATCACCTAAAACTCTGATTCCTGAAGGTTATGTCAGTATGGCTGTTCTTAAATTCTTCTGTGTGAATTCACTGCAGACCTCACTTCCATGGAATGGAAGGGGCCAGTCTAAAACAAAAAGGAAACACATTGACGAAATCTTTAGTATGTAGAGGAGGTAAGTAAAAGGAGCTTTTTAAAAATTTGGTTTTGCTTAATGAAAAACATGTTAGACATTTGGACACGCTTAAGAAAATTATTTCAGTTTTGGATTCTGTAACTCTTAAACAAAACTACTGAAAATGAAATGTTTTCAGTTATTATTTCTGTGGGCTTTTTGTCAATGATTGGATATTCATTACCAAGGCCTTAGGATTTCAAATATCTTGGACAAGCCTTGTTCAGTGTATTCATTTTTAATTCACAACTGCACAGTACCCTCTGTGACACTGTAACTGCCTCTGGATGTGGAGGTAGTGCAGGAAGACTTCACTCGAGACTACTATCTGGGAAAATCCCATGGAATCCAAGCCTACCCAAAGCAGCACTTCCCTCATTCTTCTGAGCTTTCCACAAACCTGGTGTCAATGTAATTAATAATTAGTAACACAAATTTTTCAAGCAAAACCAGTTTTAGGAAAGAGAAGGAAAAACATAGGGGGGAAAGAATCTTAGTGAAGAGAGAAGAAAACAGCAAGTGATTTTTAAGTTGTAGTTTTACTAAAATAACTGTGTTGTTTCTTCCCAGGAAGCCTGACAGAGCTCACGAGCAGGACTTCTTCAAAACACTCAATCAGGCCTTTGAAGTAAAAACTTGTCATCATCTCCCATTTTTTGGCAGATTTCCCCAATCAGTTCACTCTGATGGCTGAGTCTGACACAAACAGTGCCTGGTTATCTGGAATTCTCTCAGCCATGGGAGTCGCACAGATGATGCTTTCCTTGCTGCAGCATTGGCACAGGCTGTGGATGCAGGAGGGCACTGATTATCAGCTGCCTGAGAGCTTGGTTCTGCTTCCTGAACACCGGGACTGCAAGGCCAAATCTGAAAAATCTGACCCAGTCTGTGTATCCTGTTTTATTAAAAAGTAGCTGAGAGGGAAATAAGTCAGATGAAATAAGGAGCCAAAGAGCTATAGAGCTCAGCTGGATCCTTGTAGCATCTATAAACAAAACATACATATAAAGTGATGTTGATGCTCAGCTACCATTAGTATTGGTATTATATCAATAGCATTAGGATTAGTACTGGTCTTATTTGACAGTGGTCTAATGAGGCTTGTGGGACAGGAAAGAGTATGGGCTGGAGCCAGGACTAGTCATGGAGAGAGAGAAATGAGAAAACCTAGAGAGAGACAAGATGCTAAGCAACTCCTGGAAGTTCAATTTGAGTTATAAAATGACAACTTAAAAAATAGTAAAATCCTTCAGATGCCTAGGACAAAACTGTAACTACATTATGACATGCAGTGTAGTGAGGTTCATAATTCAAGGACGTTACTCACGCTGGTGGACTGTCCCCACAGTACTTCCCAATTCTTTTGGCATCGTTGATTTCCCCACCATTAAACACTGCTACATAGTCATATCTGCAGTAGTTGTCTCTTTCCACATCAAACTTCTCGAACTTCAGCTCTATTAGCTACAGGGAAAACAAAAATAACTCATTTATTGGTGCTTCTTGTAGTAAGTGAGATGTTCACGTGAAGAAGATGATTTTTCTTTCCATAAAGTCTTTAATGGACCTAATTTAATTTGATCCACATGACCTCTCCAACAAATAGTTCAACATATGACTCTAATATTCTGTAAAATATTTTCTTCTCAAATATATGTAAGTAACTTCTATAGTTATTTTTATGAGTGAATGAAAACAGGCTAGTAGGTGTTAGGTGTTACGTTGCTTTTAAAATAACTGTGACAAGTAAAAGCCACAGAAAAGGAGCTTTTAGTGTCATTTCATCATTCAAGATACGCTAAAGAAAAAGCAAAGGCAAAGTTGGTAAGAGCCATTTTCCTGACGTCATTAACACCAGGGTTTGAATCACTGTGGTTGCCAATGCTGTGTACACTTGATGCAGAATTAAAAACATTAGAAATTAAGTATTAATAGAAATAAAATTAGCAAAGAGTAAGACTAAAACCACGAGAAAGTAAGTAGTTAAAGGAATTTTGTCTCCATGTCGGATTTCCATAAATGTTGAGGCTGTCCATCTCATAAATGAGAACTGGTGTAACTGTGATATTTCCAGTGCTGATGCTATTATCTCCAATTACTTGTTTTTATGGAATTTTCTACTTAAGGAAGAAAAACAATGGACAAGAAAGCAGAAATGGAATCTACTGCTCTGAAATGAAGTCCTGCACAATGACACTGTCAATCACACAACGTTACTGCTCCATGGAAACAGAGGTAATGTATGCATTTAGGTTGCTTCTTTATATGAAGCATAACAGTATTTAAATCATCTTCCCATAAATAGCACAAGTGAGCCTTGAATGACAACACTGAACTGTGTTGACTGTAGACATGCAGGACTTCTTTTTAAAGGTTTTTCTCAAAAATGGTATTAAAACTTGTAAGACTGTACAAAGAAAAAGGAGTAATTTGTATATGGCATACCCTTTATTTGATTTACTAACATAGTAAAAATTATCTTATTCTATATTCATTGTAACAATAGCCTGTTATCACCTGATGTCTTAATTTTGCCTGAATATGCTTTTGCACTATTCAGATGTTTAAGGTACAATTTTGTTTGCCATAAAGTATGAATAGCCTTGGGGGACTTGGTCTCAAGATGACTAACAGACTTGTTTCAAAACCCTTGGCATCATGATGAAAAAATGCCTTTTAAATGGAAGTACCCATCTGAATAATACGTTTGTGATCAAAAAACTGGGAATAGAACTCAACTGGGAATAGAAATGCTAAATTTTTCCATAGGAGGCAAAACAGCAGGCCATAATATCTACTTCACTATCGTTCATAGTGCACCTTGCACTAACAAGTATTTCATAATAGAATAGGAACTCTTCATGATCACAAGAAACTCCATCTTCTGTAACACACAAAGTAATTATTGGTTTGTATTTGCAGCAACAAAACAAGAGTGCCTTGTTTTATTGCTCACATGCTTATGAAATGGAAACAGAGAAAATGGCACCTAAACTTTGGCAGGTGGAACACAGGAGCTTTATATGTGCACTTGGAGAGATGCTAATTCACTATTTCCTCAAAAACTGCTTTTGCCATTGTCAAAATTCTGCCTTATTTGCACGGAAATAACCACTGTTTCAGTACATGACTAATATATATTTGGAAACAGGTAGATTTATGGAACAGGATCATCAAAAGGCACAGGATATAATGCCCTTATATTTATGCTCATATATTCTTCTTTAAATCTTCTCTATGAGCTTAGGAAAAGTTCTTAGGCTTATCTAGAGACATATGGAAAGAACCAAAGTAATCTGCAGTTTACAGATAAGGTTTTAAAAATAACTGCCTATCTATAGGATTGTTATACGGTCTGTATCTAGCAAACAAGGAATGTGGATTAAAGAGGAGTACAGGAAAGACAAGGCTGACATAGTACTTCAGTTCAAGGGAGAAACTATCTTGGTAAATGGAAAAGTATGAAAGATCAGAAGAATATGTTTATCTGGGGCAGCTTTTTTTATTTTGAGGATTACAGTCATGAGCGGAAATGAAGAAGAAAGTCATCTTTACATGTAAATGAATTTAAAAAGCTGGATGTGGCAAGAAAAGCAACGTACCAAACGTGCCTGGCAACCAAAACATTCAGTCATTGTAGACCTCCTGCCAAGGTACAGAGCAGATGGCTCAGCAGCAACCAGAAAATGTGGAGCTAGAACTGAGATCAGCCCTACAGCAGAGGAAACACACTTGTGTTCACCACGTGTGGCATGTGAGCCCTCGGTCTGCTGTCACATCTCCTCAGGTCTTAATGAAGTGCTAACATATGCTCTCATGGCATCTGGGTAACCAAGCATGTTATGAGATGGAGCCTTCAACAGAGGATATAAAACAAACTTTATGAAATGTATTTTGAAAGTGACTGTCCAGGACACAGCCAAATAGGTTCCCTGTGGTGTAAGTAGAATAACATAATTTCTGCTTTTGGTAAATTCAATCGGCTCTGCCTGGGTACCTCACTAACAAACTGTGGCAACACAAAAAACACTCAAATATTGTTAGACTTAAACATAGCACTGGTCATCATCATGTTTGGTGCTGAGATGATCACCTGCCCTAACTTAATGTGCATAATGCTTTGTGAATTAACAAAATAATCTTTAAAAACCCCTGGTTTAAATGCCTCACCAGTCATGGATGTTTCAAAAGGCTTCATTTAGGGGAGCATCCCAGTGCAGGGCAGAGGACGTGCAGTGCTGGGGGAGCACTGGAGTTACTGCAGTGAGAGGGTGAGTCTGGCTGTGCCTGCACTCACTGCACAGACCCAGCCCAAGCTCTGACCCAGGTGGCATGTTGTGTGTCACCTGCTGCTGCTGGGATGGGAGTCCTTGCAGGCCATGGAAGCCAAGCCGTGGTGACAGCAGTGCCTTACCTGGTTCTTGGGCGCAACGATGTGCCAGGAGCAGGTCACTCCCGCGGGGTAGTCTCGCTCTGGCCAGTTGGGCGTCTGGAAGGACCCCGAGGGCTTCTCCAGCCGTCCCCCACAGTACTGGTCCCCTGCAATGCACACACCAAGCTAACCAGGGCATAGCGGGGCAGCCACAGCCCCAAGAACGCTCCCGGGATGCTGCAGGGCCTCGGGGAGAGACACCAGACAGTCCTGCTGCCTCTGCCATGGCCCCACCACAGGACATGGCAAAGCCCCTTAGCTCAGCTGGTGGCACCTCTGGGAAAACATATTTAATAAAGGGCAGCAAAAAAAAAAAAGAGAGAAGCATCCCTGCAAACACTGGGGCTGGAGGAGAAGCCACAGATGCTGGAGCAGCCATCCCGGCAGTCTATGGGGCAGCTGTGCCTGGGCCGATAGGCATTCCCAAAAGAACTGCAGCCTGTGCAGTGGTCATTATGGAGAGAGGGCTTTCTCTTCCATATCTCCTCCCCACAGTCCCAAATTACAAAGCTACCTCAGGTATGTAATCCTTATTTACAATATTGTTATAAACCTCCTTTATTAAATTAACTATATCAGGGCACAGTTGTTTAATTTATCTTTCAAGAAGTTATCAATACAGAGCTTCAGCTGGAAGACCTGATAATTCCTCATCACCTGCAGTGTCTGCCCAACAATCCGCCTGGTCTGGTATCATTCCAATAGCAAAACCCTTGAGAAGGAGTCGCTCAGTGGAGTGGTACCACCTGCCTGTGACCTCCCAGACTCTCACAGGTCATACTCTTCCCAAGCATGAGCTTTATGTTTAATACCTGACAAATTTTTCTTCAATATGGTTTTCTAACTGTTTTTAAACCAGTGCAGAAATGTCCCCTGGCACAGCACTCCACCACTTCAAAGCTCACTAAGAAAAATCATCCTGTCCTTTCCTCTGTAGCCACTTGCTCACCAGGTTTTAATACTGGAAGAGACAGGGACTGTGGTCCCCACTCACTTTCTCCGTACCATTTATGACTTTAGAACCCTCTTCTCGTACTCCCTTTGACCTTCTCTTTTCCAGCCTGAAGGTCATGTTGTGCAGTTATCTTTGTGTAGAGGAGGTTCTTTAACTCTATCATGCTTGTTGTCTCTGCTCCTGATATTTTTACTCTTCTGAGATGGGGACATCAGAATGGCACACGTTATTCAAGACGTAGACGCATTATGGATTTACAGTGGCATAATTTTTGTTATTGTTTGGTCTTTGTCCTCTTTTCTAAAATTTTTTTAAGTTTCTGTTGTTTTTTTGATACCTACTAAGCACTGGATTGATGCTCAACTATTGTTTTCATAAATTATCTATTTTAAACCTAACAAATCATTCCGAAGCAGCAACAGTCAATTCAGAACCTGCTGTAGTGTATACAAAGTTAGGATATTTTCCCCTTATTTGCAACGTTTAACTATACTGAATTTCATCTGACATTTTATCACAGAATATGCTGAGTTGGAAGGCCCTCACAAGGATCATCGAGTCCAGCTCCTAGTCCTGCACAGGACCATCCCCCAGAGTCACACCAGGTGCCTTAGAGTATCACCCAAATGCTTCTTGAGCTCTGTCAGGTTGGTGCTGTGACCACTGCCCTGGGGAGCCTGTTCAGTGCCCAACCACCCTCTGGGGGAAGAACCTCTTTCTAATATCCAACCTAAACCTCCTCTGATACAACTTCAGGCTGTTCCCTCAGAGCCTGTCACTGGTCCCCACAGAGCAGAGATCAGTGCCTGCCCCTCCTCTTCCCCTCATGAGAGGCTGTAACTGCACTGAGGTGTCCCTTCAGTTATTGACCAGCTATTCCCATTTTACTACCAGGTGCAGTTCTTCCACTACTCTTAAAACAGTCAGCCCTTCTTTCTACTACTTTGATTAATTAAGAAGGGTAACAGTTATACTTTGCTATTTGCTAAGCAAGATAATTAATGAATATATTGAACAGCACAATCCCTAATATCTCTGCCATCACATCTTTTTAAGCATTAATGTGGCTCTTCAGCGTGTATATAACAAATTACCTCTTTCATGTGGTTCTGCAGCAGAAAACTTGGCAATGAATCCACTTCCAGCAGTATTAGCATCTGAAGTCATCTGCACCAACATTTTATTGCTGTTGGACACAAGGGCACCTGGCTTCACAGTGCCACAGAACCTGCCGATGCGCTGTCCATTGGCATGGCCATTGTATATATCCACAAAGTCATAGCGGCACAAGTTGTCGCTTTCCAGGTCTAAATATCGGAAAGAAAGAACCACCACTTTTCCTTCTGGGACCTGCAGAGAGAGAGAAAGAAAAGAGAGAGAGAGAGGGAGGAAAGGGAGCAAGGGAGAGGTGCATCTTGAAATGTGACTGACACCACACATCTACCGCGTCCCACTGTCTGCGTGACTGTTCTCATACCCTCCACTTCTCACCAGGTAAGCTCTTTTTGTCAGTTATACTCCAGGCAAAGCAGTCTTCACAGTCATTTGGACCAATCCTAAATACAAAGCTCTGGCCATCTCTTGCAATTATCTTAATTCTGATCCTCAGTATCCTCTAGTCAGGCTCATGCAGTTAATTATAAACCACCTGTGCCCAGTTCAGCTTGGCGTGTTTCTCTTATTTTCTGCTGAAAGTATGGAATCAGCCATGCAGCTCCCTGTCACCGAGTAAGGTGGGGATAAGATTAACATTAAAAAAAAAAAAGGGAACAAGTAATTTAGCATTTTGAAATGACCTCTCTTTCTGATCTATCAAGTTTCATAGTTTGAAGAATTTATTTACTGACACACACCTTACACTTGTAAATAAAATTGGAAACTTTATGGCTAACAGTGTAAAACACTAATATTTAGTTATTGAAGTGGCAGCAGTGAATTATATTTGGAAAGACTATGTAAAATTATAAACAGAGAATTCAAAAGAACCATTAGTGGGTGTCCTCAATACAGAAGAGTTTTGTTTTCTGAAACATCTGAGGAAACATAAGGGAGGGCAAATCTTCTTACAGATCTGCATCTGTGGACAGTGCCAAAGAGACAAGCGTACTGAGAAGGATGACAGCATAATAGTTTACATGGAGGAGAGCATTTCCTGGGATAGAGTTGCAAGCTGTTAAGAGAAAAAGCAGCATACTGAAAAGTGAAAATTATTCAAAGCACTTAACGCTGTGTAACAGGACAGGAAGAAGGGAAACAGTATTTTAAAGTATAGAGGGACTCTAGACAGGCAAGTGTAATGATCTGCATTCAATCCATAGCCTGGTAGAGTGGCTAGCTATTAAAATAATTGCAGCTGTTCTGCTTTACTGAGACACTACTATAATTTTCTGCTTTAAACACACACAATATATCTGCAGTTAGTTCATATTTAAGCCACGTTATTTAAGAGTTCATGAATTTTTTTCATTCCTTAACAGTGACTCATTTTAAAACACCAGTTTGAGATAAACTACAACTAAACTGTTCCTATATGAAATTGTCAAACAGTGTTTTAATATTGTGAGTCTCAATGGTTAAAAATTACTTGTCAGGTCAGGTATAGATGGAAGTGCTATAGATGGGAGTGACCACTTAACCCACAGAAGATACTAATTCAGGCATCTATTTCACTCTGGATGCAGTGAAAATTGTGCTGTAGGTTGTTAAGGTGACTCATTCATGCGGCTGCTTTTCCATCCAGTGCAGCAGCTGAGCCTGCAGCAGGACAGACTTTTGCTTGAGCTGTTCTCAGCTGGCCAGGGCCCACATGCTCCCAGGCTGACCAGCCCCACTGCAGTTCCTGGATCTGGTTCCACAGTATTTTCCTTTAAGCTCAAAGTTCTCTCAAAAATGCATTCAGTTGCCCTGTACTGACATCACTACTGCTCCATCAAAACCACAAAACTCAGCCAATCTTGAATCCACTCCTTGAATCACTGCTCTCCTAACTAAACCTCTTAGTATTGCATTCACTCATCTTCAGGTCTGAATCACTAAGGCGCATTAAGACATGGTCATTTTAACAGAAAATGAGCTAAAATTAATTTGGTATTCCTGTCAGAAGACCTGAATATTATTCTGGTTATACTACAAACTCTGTGTGACTGACAAATCAGCTCAGAAATACTGACTGTACGGTTAGTCAGATAAAGTCAGATTTAGGCAGTTAAATTGCAGCAGCCTTTTTTCCAGCAGTACGTATGTAAAGTAACATATGCTCTTTTGGGGTGGAACACTCATTATTCATAGTTTGTACAACTGGTACAGCAGGATGCAAAAGAGATGACCCTTAAAGGTTATCACGTTTTAAAGCAGACTGAGCCTGGGACCTGCCAGTTTTAAGACAGTCCAGCAGACTGTCCAGCATTTTCCATTACAGTGTCTTGCAGCTTTGGCTACAAGTTACCCATTTTTAAGAAGCTTCCCCTTTTCCTTTCTGTTTCTAAAAGTTGAGCAGAAGTTGCTGTAGCATATTAAACAGTTTTATCACTGTTTATGAGATTTTTCCCTACTTTCTCAGCTTGAATTGCTTCTTTGAATATACCTGCTCCCTCCCAGTGTTTGAAGAAGGAAGTGGAAATGTGAGAGGTGGCTGGTTCTGGGGTAAGAAAAGGTCTTTTTGCTGTCCTTGTGGAAATGCATTCAGCTTTAGCCAAGTGGTTACCCCTCAGCAGTGCTCAGGGTGCTCACTGACAGCTTTGTTCCAGCACTGACCCAGCGCTGCTCTGCTCACAGCAGCCTCAGGCCACTCTGTCCTACCCTGGGCATTCCACCTTCTCCTGCTGCCCGAGGGGGGACAGCAGGAACCAGGACATGGGATTGAGCCCGCACAGGAGGGAGAAGGTGCTGGCAGAGCTGCCCAACTCCAGTGGCTGGCCAGCCAGCCATTCTTAGGGTTTCTGTTTCATGGTAAGATAATTCTGTGCACTGTTGTGTGCTTCCTCCTCTCTCCACTACTGGCTATGTTATACTATACAACATTACACTAATTATATTTCATTATAGTTTTTAATCTCTGTAGCTTCTGTTAGTCTACTTGAACATAGTCAAGACTGTTTCCCATAGAAGTACTGACTTTCTAAGTTTTGTCTCATGGCAGTTTGTAAAAGAATGTGTAGGAAAAACTCAAGACATGTGATCATGAATGTTTAACAAGTAGCCTACTCCAGGTTTTGTTAGAATAATCCTTGTCACGTTTAGCTGAATTTGGGGAGGTAAGTAATTTAGAGAAATGTGTGGGGCCCTTAATCACAGTTGCTACTCACAGCCATTACTTTATAAAATAATGTACTTGCTTATTAAAATAGTATTTGTAATTCACAAAAGCAACAATTTTTTCCAGTATGGTCAATTAATTAGAATTTTGTGGTCTGACTGGATGACAATCAGGAGTGCAGAGGATGGTGTTTCCGTATTCTGGTAGCAGCCACTCCAGTTACCATTTTGCTTTTATAAATGTTGAAAACTAATGTGCTAAAATCTGCCAATGTCTGTCCTAAGACATTTAAAATATTGCTCCATGAGAAACACAGGGGAGAAAGCAAAGGCCAGCGTGACTCAGTATTGTTTACTTTGAGCCACATCCGAGCCTGATGCAGTAAGATGATGGGATACCTCAGAGGAGGAACTGGAAGGAATTCCAGTTCTTAGAAAAAAGGAGGGGGGGAAAAAAGAGGGAGGAGTCCAAGGAAAAATGATGTGATGCTTCCTCTGCAGGGTGTGCCTTATTTTTGTTTTATCCATCCAGCTGGTATCTTTCAACAACAGAGGCACTTCAGCTTCTGCCTCTCCTTGTCACAAAGAGGGGGACTGACACATACTCACTCTCTGCTTCCCTTCTGGTTTTAACTCTATGAACTTCTTCAGCATCAAAAATTATGATGCTAAACTGATGTGAAGAATACCTTACTCCTATTGAAGGCTAAATGAATTTTAGAAGGGGTTTTTCTAGAGTATAATTCCCTAAAATCATCTGTGTAGGTTACTAATTTGTTCAAAAGGGCATGATTACTTCATAGATACAACCCACCTCAAAATAAGGTCCCTAGATTGTCTTTGGTTATCATTCATTGCAGGTATTTCATATAATGTTAATCAAAGTTCAGTTAGACTAGTGAAACTGTTTTTCTGATGCTGTTCTAACTGAACACAAAGTCCTCTTCATCAAAATTATTGGTTTAGAGTATTTACTTTGAAAATAGTCTTTCAGTGGGGAAAAACCCTTAAATGCCAACTTTTGTAAATATAGTTTGCCTAATTTTTAAACCTGTGTTGTATATGGGTTTAATGTATTTTGATATATGTTCAATACCAAATGTTTTGCCACAGCAATCCTCATAGAGTTGAAAAATACATCAGCTACCTGCATGCCTAATGTATTATTTCTGTCTCCTGAGAATGGAAGTTATTTGGAGTTACATCCTGGGAAGAACCACAATTCCTGCCTACTGGCTTGTACTCTAGCTGCAATTTAAAAAAATTTGTACTAGCTTGCTCTTCCTGACAAAGGCACTAGATTCTGTTCATCTCTTTCTTTTCTGGCACACACAACCATGTGTAAAGATCTGTTCTCTACTGGGAAGGGCAGTTTTACAATGATATGGGAAAATGAATGCTTAAAACACAGAAAAAAATTATTTATACTATTTTGCTCCCTCAGGGCAGATTCCCAACTTCCCTGATAAGTAAATTTTTCAAACCTTGCTAATTGCCAGCAAACCTGCTGTAACACAGCTTCTGAACCTATGAAAACATAACCTTACATAACACCGACAGTTTTCAGTATTATTGTTGCACATAAAATTGTCAGAGTTTTATGGGAATGAAGCAGTCTGCCAGAAAACCACAGGACAGCAGTCCAGATTCTCAGACTATGTGACACATTTATGTGAGGTGATGGCCAAGAAGGATTACAGAGTATTAAAAGCAAATGTATATGACATATTTGAGATAAAGCTATATACATTACTATAGGAAAGGAAATAGCTGTACAAATTACTTCTTAGCAAAGCCAGCTAAAAGCTGCTGGGTAGTCTGCCAAGGCTGTAATATAACCACAAGCATGTGCTGAACACTTCTTAGAGCTCTTAGAATAGAGAAGCTGTTTTCTTTAGCCAGCTGAAAAAGTCCCAGTCTCTTGAAATAACAGAACCATAATTGAGCAAGAGAGACTCTTCCAGCTTTAGCAAACCAATTGGAAATATTTCAGATGATACCTGAATGCTACATTGCTTTATCTGTATTACCCATAACGTTTTCTAAACCTATTTTCTTCAAAAGAACGAATTAGCTGTCATTCTGGCTCTCTGTGCATTTCTTCTGCAGACAATGAGATCCTGCAGTTGAGAAAACAACAGCTTAATGCTTCTCGTGACCCAGACACAAAGTGATCCACGTCTCTTTCAGTCTTCAGACTTGTCAGATCCTGCATTAGGCAGAGTCTTTTCAGGAAGGTGTTCACAGCCCTTGGCTAAAACGGACAGGCAAAAAGTCTTAGTCACTTTCTAAGGCGATGCGAAATGAGGAAGCCTAACAGTAACTCCAGAGTATTTCTTCATGGCAGTGTAAGTGGCTTTTTCACTTGGGTGCTACTGCAAGCTCTCCTGAGCCTCAGCAGTATTTGATGAAAGGAATTTGCTGTTTAAATTCAGGCTAACCAGACCCTTGAGTGTAACACTTTCCCTCAGTTTGGTAAACCATCCTCTTCTTAAAGAGGGTACAGTCTTAGTCTAGCAACTTTTGTAGTCCTTGCCTTCCCTGCATCCTTCCTGCACACCCAAAAGACAGGGCATTCTACACAGTTGATGAGGGTGGGGAGGAATCCGCTGGGCTTAGTGCACAGTATTGTCTAATAGGGGTTAAATGAGTGAGGGCACAAGCAAACATAGACTACCACAGTAATGCCACTCTGCTCTGGCTTTGGGCGAGTTACAGAGAGCACAGGTAAGCAGCAGTCAGAGCAGGAGCAAATGGCAGCACAGCAGAAAACTGGGATCGGGGCGATCATGAAATGCCAGATGCCATGGAGCTCTGCCCATCGTCAAGAAAGCGCATGTGCAGACACAGCTCTGCTACAGATTTGTAGTGATGCTCCTCACCATGGCCAGGCTAACCTGGGTGCCAGCATCTTGTTAGCAACAGCCACATTAAGTCTGCAAAGAAACCACACTGCATGGACTTTTTAAGCACAATCATGTTCTCTTCTCTGTCTGCCCCCAATATATGAAGGGCAGATCCATGGCATGCTTCAGAAATTGCTTCTTCAGTGCTGCCTCCATTTGTAATTGAAGTTTTTTCATGATAAAAACTCTTTATGCTCTTATAAACAAAATTATTATTTCCCTCCAGATTTGATTTTGAACTTTTGAAGATCTAATGCAGAGTTATATTAGTAAACTAACTTCGGGCATTTTTTCCCTTTCACTTAAGGCACGTGTGTGATTCAAAATGCAATTTGCATCTGCTCTTCGACTGTAAGGCGGGCCACACTAATTGCTGTCACCTCAGCCCCTTGACAGCAAGGAAGCAAGTTTATCATGCTTTTCTGGGAGAAGTCAGTCACAGATCAAAGGTAACCTCTAACTGGGCCCCAATAATAATGCAACAGAAAGGTGCAGAAATCAACTGCGCAACTTCACTGGGATCCCTCAGATAAAATGATTAAATTTACATCACTCATTTGGTACGAGAGTTGTTTTAAACTGAACACTGTAAACAGATCAATGTCTCCTGGTTTGCGTCAGCGTGTCTATAGTAGCAGGAAACAATTATCCTGTGACATCCTATTCTCCTGCCAACACCTAGGCCGTGAGGCAGGCTTTGAACTGAAGGTGTCTTTAGTGAGCCTGTCAACATATAGACTAACTTATTTTTTTTATGCTTTCTTATACTTTTTTTTCTGTAGGCCTGAATGTCAGAAAAGAGTTCTTAGTGCACTGTGCCTGAAAAACAGAGAGGAAATTTGGTTGGTAGTTTCAGAGGGTTTAATTTATGCAGATGTGAGGAAAGTAATTATTCACTCACATCTGCTTTCTCTGAGTCTGTGGGTGAAGACATCCAGCACTGAATGTTTAGTCCTAGTTGTTTCATGGCATCTGTTGTCCATGAATATCGTGTCTCTGCCCTGCAGTCTCATTTCAGCATCGAAGCATCAATCACACCATATGCTTTCATTTCACATGGTCATCTATAAATGGAACAACACTTCCCTATTGCTGTCAGGTTACTGGATGACAGATTCCAGATGTCCTGCTGGCAGAACACTACTAGTAGCACACTACAAGCAAACCTGCCTGATTTTTAAGGATTTGATTGAAATTTTTTCTATGTCTTCTTGCCAAGAAAATGTTTCTTTTCATTATCTCCACCTCAAACCTTCACTTTGATAGAACTTGCTATTGCTTTCCACACTGACAGGAAGGGGAGATGTTTGCTTTCAAGCATGTTAATTTAAAACAATTAGAAGTGTATCTATGGAAGTCAATGAAAATTTGCTTCTGACATGAGGCAAGGCCAGTTCTATTTCAGCCACTATTATCATATTACATCAATCCTAAAGAGCTCCAGATAGCTGAGCTGCTTTGAGTTACTGAGTTCATCATTGCATGTTACCTCATATAAAACACTGACATTAATAACAAATAGGTCTTCATTGTATTCAGCACCAATTTTGTGATATTAAAAATTCTTACTGTAATTTTCCAAGTGCATTTGCTGTTTGGAGGGTAGACTCCAGGAAATCCTTCACTGCCAATAAACCCTGACTCTCCAGACACAACTCCTCCACATGTAAATGCAGGCCTGAGAAGAATACAAAAAATAGTGCTTAATTTTTAAATACATTTCATTTATTCTTTGTATAGTAGTTGAAGTGTCTCAAAAACACTTAAAAACAGTGCTAACATTAAATGTATGTTTCATTATTTACATAATTTGACTTGGCATAGAATGTGCAATTTAATGCACAAATGTGTAGAAAAAATTAACTGCTTGGGCTTTAACACTGGGTTTGCACAGACTGTTATCCTTCCCTCCTTCTTCACTTCATAGGAGCAAAGGTGTGATAAATCACTGCAAATTGCTATTATAATGAAAAAATAGCTATTAAAAAGTCATTAGTGATGGGGTTTCATAGTACCTGCAAGAGTAGTTAAACTAGCACGTTAACAAAAATAACTTTTCATGCCTTTCTCTGCTTTGCCTTTAGATGTTTTCATCAAGCAAGTCTCCGGTAGTTTTCTGTATCCCAGTACCACAACCCTCCCTCTGCGTGAGCTCCGCAGCCCAGTCGTGCTCCGGGCTCAGCTCAGGTGAGCTCGGGGGCCGGTCGGTGCCCCGCAAAACCTCCGTGTGGAACCGCAGCGATGCCGCTGAGGACACGCGGGTGCGTGAGCGAGAGCCCTGCGGAGCCACAGGCGGGGGATGCCCCGCCGTGCTGTCCCGCCGTGCCACACACGCCACACCCCGCGGGGCTGCGCTCGCAGGGCCCGCGGGGAAAGCGCCCACAGGCAGGGAACACCCGCGCCCCGCACGGCAGAAAGGGAGGGCCGGGGGCGCGGTGCCTGTGCGGGGACACCTGGGCAGGGGACCCGTGCGGGGCGCGGTGCCTGTGCGGGGACACCTGGGCAGGGGACCCGTGCGGGGCGCGGTACGTGTGCGCGGCTCAGTGGTGTCGGAGCGGAGAGAGGGAATGGCGGGGCTGCGGTACCTGTGAGGGGACACCTGGGCAGGGTACCTGTGCGGGGGGGCTGCAGGATGCGGTGGCTGTGCGGGGAGCAGGACACGGTACCTGTGCGGGGGCGCTGCAGGACGCGCTGTNCCCTCCGCCCCCAGGGCTGGGCAGGGGCCCGGGAAGGGGCGCGGGCCCTGCCCCGGGTGCGCCCCGCCCCGGTGCCCCCGGGGGCTGCCCCAGCCCCGCAGGGACCCCCGGCCCGCCCCGCCCGGAGCGCCGCGCTCTGTCCTCAGGTGGCACAGGGCGGGGGCTCGGCCCGGCCGTCAATGAGCTCAGTGTTACCGCCGCCCGCGGCCCCGCCGCCGCTCGACAAATAGCAACGCTGCTTTGAAATTTCTTCTTTTTTTAAATTCTAAAGTAAACTCGAAATGCTTCGTTTTGTTTACCAGTGGGTAATCGTGACCCATTTAGTAGCCTTTTCACTCTGGCTGTGAAAGATGCTCTTTAAAGGGCTGTGGCAGAGTGTACAGTAATGAACTCAATATTTGGGTGTTCATAGGATTTGGGCCAAAGTTGTTTGAGAAAAGAAATGAAAAATTAAGTCAGTATTCTTATTGAACGCGGTGTTTAAAAGCCTCACATTGTTAGTGCTGTTGAATTATAAGCAGATTATCATGTCAATAAATAACAATTTGTCTTCTGAGGATTGCTTTAAGAAGAGCCTGTCCCTCTTACTGTTTTAAGTACTTCTTGTATGCACTTCTTTGCAGAAGGAGATAAGGCTATAATAGTCTGTAAAAAAGTGTTCAGGCACAGCCAACTGAAGGAAAGACTGGAGGAACTAAGAAATTCTGCTGCAAATAAGGCAGACTATAAATCTATTACCTTATTTTTAGCTCATTTATTAGGCACTTAACAGTCCTATCCTTGCAAAATACAAAGAAGGGTGGTCCCAGTACCATGGCTTTAAAGAAGTGCTGTGGATTAGAGAGGATGCTCTGAGGATTAAATAGAAAGTGGATGCTGCAGTTTAGCAGACATAATACCTGTAGTCTTCCTTCTGCAGTGCTGGATGAAGAAAGCAGTAGACTAACCTGGACCCACGCTTGCTAAATTTCCAAGAGGATTTTTGTGGGAGAGGTGCAGCGCTATTGGGATGTCCCAGACCTTTGGAGGCTGCAAGACTGCAGGTAAGAGGTGCTAAAAGTGTTCCTGCATGCACAGAGCGATGGAAGACAACAAAAGGGCGGAGGCTGAGATGTGCGTGGGCTTGGGGAGGCCCAGGTTTTGCAGGAGTGAACGTGTGCTGGCACACAGTGGGAATGCCTGGCCTGCAGCCCTGAGGAGGGGCAGCCCCACATCCCTCAGTGGGGCTGGAGGAAGGACCAGGACACATCTAGGAAAGGCTTGGTGAGGGACTGGGGCAGGGAGTCCGGTTCACAAGCTGTGAAACAGAGGATCATACCATGGTCTGAGCAGAGAGTATATTTGCAGCTGTGTTTGGAACTGATTTTAAGTCACAGAAATGGGAAATAAGAAAGCCAAAAAGGAGACACTTACTTCATGACCAACATGATGCTGGTTAGCACCTAAAAGTTTAATCACTACCAGCAGGTATAATGGTTTTAGCCGTGAAGGTAATACAATGTTAATAAAAATTCTTAGATCTGAAGTCAATGTATACGTCAGAGAGTTGTGTAATCCTCACACCACAGACACACCTGCTGCTCCTCTCTGTCAACATGTTTTAGTCTAGAGAAGGCCCACTGTTCAATAAGGAGAAAGTATTTCAGGCCTTATATCCACTGAAGGGCTGGCCTCCATGCAAAACCACCGCCAAAGGCTGTTAGTTCCCATGGATTACATGTTCAGGGAATCTTTTACATGTGGTTGCTGCAGACTTTTAACATCATCTAAAGGCAGTTTTAAGCTTCTGAACAGTTAAGGCATTAAGGTTCTGCATTACCACTCAAGCAAATCCACAGATCTGTGCAGCAACAGGACAGTTCAGGCCTCTTGAGCAAATCCAAGCAATGGACAGGCTGCTGGGAAAGCCCCCCCAGCTGTACTCAGCCCGTGCAGCCAGGCTCCTGCACCTTCACTGCACTGGGACAGCAGCAGCATCACCCCCTGGCACTGCCTGCCCAGGAACACACCCTGCATGTGTGTTCCCTTGGCACCCTAAATCTAACATGCTCAAGTACTTCTTTGGCATCCCACTATTAAATGGATTATGAATACCACATATAGTCAATGATAAACAAGGCACTCATTTAAATTAAACTGCATTTACCAAATGTAAATGATGTTGCTGGAGAGAATTCACTTATGAGCTAACCCAGAGACACCTGGCTGGTTTCCATTGGTGGCTGCAGAAGGAAAAGAAAGTAAAAGGCCAGTAAGTAGTTACCCATAAATAAACATGTTAGCATTGACATTGATCTTCAGCTAAATTATGATCTGTTAGGAACACAGAAACAGGAGTGACCTTTCTTCTTCACCAAGCCCAGTCCTCTACTCTTGCAGGGAACCAAATCAAATAAACCCTTTCATATGCTGATGATATTTAATTTTTTAAGTCAGGGAGCTTCTCAATCAGCATCTGTAAAGAGTCCCTGTCTTTTTGGGATAAAACCATGGAATGCACAGTTAGAAATTGCTTGTAGGTAGTGGATATAAATTTGGCTAGAAAGGTTTTAAGCTCAAAACCAAAAGATGGCAGATTTACAGTCTCATGCAATCTTAATTATGCCGCCTTGTGTATGTATTCTTTGTATAAATGATGCATAGGTTATGTGACAAAAATAGTATGGAGTTGCATAAGCAAAGTGTCTGCATTAATGTGGATGAAAAATATCTACCTTTGGACAGTTGACTTTACAACACAAATTTTCTACAGCAGTTTCTTTTTGAAGGTAGAAGAAAACTATTTGCTGTTACGTGTCCCTGAGTTGAGGCATCTTCAGGCTTGGAATGATCAGTCTTTAGTGACAGGCATTTAACATGAACTACAGAGTGGCTGCCACAGTAATTGTGACAAATGCCCACTGTCCTGGGGTGTCACTGCCTCATGAAACGTGCAGCCTGAGTGCCAGCTCTCCGGGGCTCAGCCAGGGATCCTGGTGATCCAGGGGCGAGTGCTTCTCCCTGTCAGTCACTGAAGAAAGATGTTTGGTACACAGAGCTAACAAGGGACAAATTTCCTAATGAGTGTCTGGCAAGTGTGACCTTGTCTGCCTGAAAATGAGACAACTGCCGAAGTGGAAAGGGGAAACCTCTTCCTGAAGTGTAGCCCCATGTGACAGATTGGCCCCGATATGTTCTTTGTAAAAACAGTGTGTGTAAATGTCTGTGCAAACCATGTGTCCCCTTGTGCATCCCTGCCATCTTTCCTTGACAAATTTAATAATGATGTTCCTGTGCAGCAGCCAACGTGGCCTGATGATCTGACTGAAAATAACCCCCCTCCCTAAAAGCTAAGTTTATGCTTCAGCCTTCAGGCTTCTCACCAAATCTTCTTTTTCTCCATGGAGATTCCTCTGTACAAAATACCTTGTACCATGGCAAAAGACCTCTCAGTGTTCTCATAGTGTTTCTGCACAAGTCCTGTTCTGCTTATGCTGTGAAAATATTTGAATTTAAATTTATGTAAGTGCTATCAAAACCAGGTCTTTATTTCATTTGAATCATAGAATTGTTTGAGGTGGCAGGGACCTTTAAAGATCATCTAGTCCAACCCCCTCACAATGAGCAGGTCCTAGATCAGGTTGCCCACAGCCCCATCCAACCTAACCCTAAATGTTTCCAGAGATGGGGTATCTACCACCTTTCTGGGTAACCTGTTCCAGTGTGTTGCCACCCTCATAACAAAAAATTTCTTTCTTATATCTTATCCAAGTTTACACTCCTTCAGTTTAAAACCTTTGCCCCTTGTCCTATTGCTATAGGCCCCATTAAAAGTTTTTCCCCATCTTTCTTCTAAGTCCTCTTTAATTATTGAAAGGCCACAATAAGGTCGCCCTGGAGCCTTCTCTTCTCCAGGCTAAACAACCTCAGCTCCCTCAGTGCAGTCTTAAGTGCCAAAATCTGGATATTTTCACTTCCAAAAGTACTTCGGTATTTCCTGGAATTGCAAGTTGTCCCTTTTCAGATTAGCATTGGACAACATGCAATAAAGAGGATATATCCCTATTTTCTTGATAATCGTAGCACCTAAAATGACTTTTACAAACTGATGTACCCACATAGTTCCTAGAATTCCCAAATTTGCTTTGGTCTGTGTGCCAAGGATTTAACCATGAAATGCCTTTAATTGAATCTGCTATTTTATAAAAGTAAAAACCCACACAAGAGCTGTCCCTGGAAAACTTTCAGAGCCTCCACCCTTTTCCAGGCTGGAATTCCCACTCTCCTCTCTTTTTGTGTGTCAAGCTTCACTCTTGGCTCATTTTTCAAATGGCAATATGGTTTCTGGCTTTATATAAAAAATGGCTGTGATGAGTCACAGACCTCCCCTCCCCTGTTTTATTTTGATATTGAGGTACCAAGTGCAAGTGTAGTACTTAAAGTATTCCCACACCTCAGGAATTTAGGAACTTATTAGGAACTAAGCTTACATTCTTTAATTAACATTTTTGTTTCTTTTCTGGTTTTACCTCAAGTAATAACATATTTAATACAGTTGCAAAATTTCATATTATCATTTAGCAGAGAGACCAGATGTGATGCATCCATTCTAAAAGCAGTACAGTTTTTCAGGATGGCTTTTCTAAATTACCTTCTGGTCCTTCCATTTGTCAGTTTGGGCAATTCTGACATCAGTTTCTACTTGCCTCTTCTTTTTAAAGGAATACAAGCTGGTATCCAATAATTATTTTTTTAAATGTTTTACCCCCTATTGTTCAAGGTCAGTTGCTTATTTGCCAGCATAAGAAAATATTAAGGACAGTGGTGCTGAGTTGGATTGGTTTTCATCATAATATAAAAATTATAAATTGGACAACCACTGCTAAATTGCAAATATTCCTGTAACCAAAGAGATCTAGTAATTATTAACCTGAGTGCCTGCTATCATGCAGGGTGCTTGAAACATTCATAATGTTGTGAACAGGTTCTCCATCATAGTAAGATTCCTAAAGGATTGTTTCAACACTTCCAGTGAAGCATCCCAGGTCCATTAACCTAGCACAGGCACTGACAATGACCGTATCACACAGCAGGTGTGGGAATGGCTGAAGTGCCAACCAAATAAATGGGTTCTAAAAAGAATATTTTTAAGCAAGAGCTCTGTCCCTAACAGTGCATCTTAAACACATCAGTCCAATGAAAATATTCAATATGTAAAAGGAACAGGAGCATACACTATGGAGTAGAAGGCCATGAAAGTAAAAAGGCAGAAGACCTGAACTGCCTGCAGGCACCTGTGAGTCAAGCAGTCCCATGGCTGAATCTTCCAGCAGCAGACAGAGAGAGGAGCAAAGGCCCTCAGGCTCTGCAGGGCAAATTCCGAGCCCTGGCATGGGGCAGGGCATCATCAGGGGTCAGGAGATGCTGTTCTTACCTAGAGAGCTGTAAAAGCAAAGACAGGTCAGCTACCCAGCCTCGATGTAAACTAAATCAGAAAGTGTTCAAATAGATAATATGATGAAAGAAAATGACAAAGCAGATTCCCTTTACTTTGGTGGATGCAGGAAAGAAACATGAGACCTTTAATTGTGCTTGTTCTTGGGGAAGGAAATTGGAGAGGAGCTAGAAAATTGTGTCACTAAAATGGAAAAAACAGACCTTCTATATACAAAATTGACTTATTTGTATGAGCGATATATATAAAAAAATAATCTTTGGATCCATTTTCCTCATTTAATGACAAGACTCACTCATGTCTGTATATGAACAAATTTTCTGGAGACTTAGACCAGAGTGTGGTTTATAGCTTGAGAAATTAAAAGAACTGATATTTTGAACAACCTACTGCACAGTAGCATCCTCCCTCCTACAGAGGTACCCCCTCCACCAGGGACTGTTAAGCTCAGCTTGGACCTGAATGAAGAAAGTGAGTGAGAATGTGGAGTCCTTGCTGTGTTCCATGGCATGCTGGGTGGTGCCAGCAGCCTGGGGATGGTCACAGCCACCTTCCCTTCCAGTTGGCTGCAAGTGACACTGGAGGTGTAGGGCAAAGGCACAGGGGGTATGTGCAGTGAGAGCTTGTCAGGTGCTGCTCCTGCAGAGGCAGAGCAAGAAAAGCTGCATAAGGCATCAAGGGTGCTCCAGAAAAGTCTCTTTCAGGCTTGGAGCGTGCTTTTGGCAAGAATGCTGTCAAAAGTAAAACTGGAACCTTGAGCAGAGGAGGTGTCTACTTAGTGTGTGTGTGTGATTTAATTCTCTGGTGTTTGTGAAAGAGTTCTACACTGTGAATAAGTAGGTTTGTGTTAAGACATCTACCTTGTCTCTCCCCTCACCCCCAATTTTTTTCTCTCTCCTGAATGCTGCAATAGAGATATTTCTAAAGAGCATCAAGTTTGTTATGGTGTCATACTGCTACGGCACAGGTGATACTGGGGACTCAAGTCTCACATATAATTAGTTTGCTGTTACTGGCAACACAGATTTGAAATCAGAATTAAGCCCTCTAAGAAACTGTTTCCTGCCAATACTCTCATTGTTTTTCCTTAATTTCCCTCTACTGTTATTTATAAGGCTATTCATAAAAAGGAGAACAGTTTGATCTAATTTACTTACTGCAAATGCTCTTAGGAAGAAAAGTGTTGTGAGCAATTTTAGTTCAGCCAACTAAAATACTGTTTTCCTACTTTTACTGATAAGAAAATTCAGTGTCTGCTTCCAAATTACCATAAAGGGGACAGTGAGGAAAAACCTGTTTATAAAATGTGCAAATGATATGACAGCCTGTGCAGCAAGAGATGGGAGAATGCAAGGAAATTTCCATCAGCCATGATCATTCTTGCACTTGTTTTCCTGACTTGAAAAGGAGTCCCTCACTAATGAGCAGCTCACTGGGGGAGCCTACACCTGGAGGACTTGCTTCCTTGAGGATGGAAATTCAGAACAGGGAAAATACCGTTCCTTCAACAGGCAGATCAGGCCAATTCAAGAGGGCTGAAGTAATTAAAAGGGAATATCTTGATACAGTCACAGCATTATTAATGGTACAGAAAGACTTACTGGATTGCCCTTGTTGTTATGCTATGCCCTCAGCTGTCCTTATTCAGACCAGTTGCCCTTATTCAGTGCAGAGTCTGGCAAGAAAGTGGGTGTTGCATCACTGATGTTCCTGTGCAACAGTAAATTGAACCAGGGCTGGGTAGTTCCAGCTACAGGAATTACAGTCAGTCCCTGTGGCATCCTTCCCATCAGAGCACAGGGGTCATGGAATGCAAAGCCGTGGCCAGATTATTTCACTGGTGGCTGGAACTCAGCTATCTGCCACGTGCATTGCAATGGTGAGTTTACTTTTTCTAAGGGCTGAATTACTGCCCTGGGAGATGCACACATGCATTCCGGGCCAGAATTCAGAGTTTAGCCTAATACTATGTTTTTTAAACACATCTGTGATCTATCATGTTGCTGGGTAGTGATTTTCACAGAATCATTGTTATTTAATATGTAAAGAAATGTCATTGTCAATGTCAGTCCCAGCATGGTCTTGCAGAGCGACACATCTGAACAGTAGATAAGTGCTTCTTGCTGTGGGCAAAATATTATAGGTCATTAAAATGCTAAAGAATTAAGGAGAAAAGTTATAAAAAAATCAATGGAACATGCAGGGAAATTTTAAGAGCCAAGACCAGAGACTTCAAGATAGTAGCAGTTTTGGTTACAAAAGTAACTTAAACATTGGAAAAGCATTAGAGAAACAGCATTATAGACTTAAATTAGATATATACTTGGCATAAAAATGCTTCAGTGTTTTTAGTGTTATATGAAAACAATTGCATGGAATTTATATGCAGTTCTAACTCGGCAATAGTCCTTTAGCACTTTAGGAATGAAAAGTGCAAGGCCAGAATTAAGTAGCAGTTTATCCTTTTTGTATTGCAGGAGTTACTTGTTTTAATCCTTTCAAGAGCCCCAGATTATTTTTGTTTTAACAGACTCTGAGGAAATTTCCCATGTCCACCAAACAAAATAAAGGCCAGACTGAGTAAGTAGTACTGTAATTTAATTTCAGTTCCTAAACTATACTCGATTTCAGTTTGGATGTGGACAGTTGTGCATGGGCAACTGTTTTGAAAGAGTCTTTATGTTTAAATCCTTCAACTCACTTATTAAAAGGGTACTTTGAGAGGAGAAAAGTCTTTCCAGAATCTGAATCTGGTCTTTGAGCTCATTCTTGAGATAACAGTCAAGTTTCATTTTAATCCTGGCAGGAAAGGAGCCAAGACCCTGCCTCTACCACATACCGTTTTCTAGTGGATGGGCAGCGTTTTTGAAAAAGGAATCAAAGGATTTGCAAGGGTTGGTAAGTCTTTATTTAAACTCCTGCTGTTACTTGTTCTACAGCTGGAGAGCTGCACTGCTGCAACTGCTTCCACTTCAAAGCAATTATGCCTGGCTTTCAGAGTGCATGAAAGACTGATGCAGCAACTGTGCTCCTGGTTTATGTCTGCTTTCATTCTTTAGGAGGTGCAGTGCTTTGCCTGAGGTATGCTGAGCCAGCATTCCTTCATCTGTCCAGATGTACTGCCATGCACTGATAGTAATTATCCTGCACAGTGTCAAACGGGAGGGAATTCTTTGCTGTAAATAGGTGCAGATGTAAATATGTGATAGTAGATATATAGATTTTTGAAAGGGAATGAGAGGAACTGATTTATATGGAGCCTGAGTTATAAGTGCAACCAATAGATCATGATTCTTATACTGCCTACCCAGTACATCTCTGTATTCAGCTTTCTAGCCAAGTTTTCAAAGCTCTGGTTCTTAGGCTCTTAAACACTACTGACACTTCTCTCTGCCTTGACAGCACCCTAAATACACCTAAAGTGTTTGCTGACCTGCCTCTTGGTTATCACCCCTCTCAGGGTTGCAGGTTTTACCCAGGTCAAAGTGTGTTTCTGTGGATTCCTTAATAATTTTCTGGCATTATTAACCCTGGGGTCTCCTCTTAAGTACCATTATTCAATTATCTGCTTTAAATGTAAGTGAAATTCAAACACATCTAATGAAAGTAAGTAAATTCAAAACTCAGTGTGCTGTGTCTCTGACCTGCCCTAGATTATTAATGTATGAATTTCTGCCTGTAGCATTACTTTTACATTTTCTGTAATGTAGAAGAAGACTCCAGCATAGATTCCCAGCTAAGATCTAATGCAAGACTTAGACCCAAAAGGTTATAATTACAAAAAAATTATCAGAGATCTCATCCAAACACAACAGGACTTTTGATTTTACTGCATCCTCATAGTGTTCAAAGATTATTTTGACAGTTTGACTCCATTTCAGAATTATTAGTATTATTCAGAATTTGTACTAATATGAGAATCAGGGGTTAAATCTGCCATTCAGTTTTGAATAGTTTAGCAGTCTGTTCTGCTCCTAATTCCAGTTTCTCTGTTTTGGTATAGTTTGTTGCTTGAATTATCCTCAAAATATAAGTCTCTTTGTTAAACTGAATGTTTTTCAGTTGAGGGAAGTGAAGTTTTTCCAGGCTGTGAATTCCCAAGTTAACCTGCCTTCCAGAAGCCCTTCACTTGATGACAACAGGCACATTTCACAGTTTTTAAAGCAGAAAGCAAAAATTACCTACCTGAGCTTTGATTAGACTAAGATAAAAGGCACAGAATTTGTGGAGTCCATACTCGTAAAGAAGATATTATTTCGGAAGACTTTCCAAGTTAGTTTGGGCTAATAATTGACTGAATACTTGGACAAGAAAGAAAATCTCAGTACCCAGAAACTGAAAAGGATTTTTTTGTGTTTCTAAATGAAATTAAGTTTCCAAACTGTTTCATTTGGTGCAAACTATTAATTTAATGCTAAAACTTTATTTTTTAATGCAAGTGATTGTCAAAAAAATGATACAAATTGATGTGCAAATCCCACAGAGAAACCATGCCTCACAAAATCTAACTCCTACCTGTGTTTGAGAAGAATTCTACTCTCCTCTGCAAATTCAGGTTAGGTTTCTGCCTCACAGCAATGGTCTGACCACCAGCCCCTTTGACTGGAACAGTCCCACTTTGTAAAATATACATAAGTATTCATGGAGCCAGCTGGTGAGAGGAAAAACAATGCTCTAGTCTGATGGCTCAGTAACCCTCCTGGGGAGGGTGGAGGTGTTAGTCCCAGGCCCAGTGAATGTGTAATTATTTATACAAAGTAGAACAGTGTCAACGGGAGAAGTGACATGTCCTGTCTCCCAAAATGTTTCCTTGAAGGAATGAAGAAGTCTAAAGAAACAATAATGCATTTGCCAGAAATCTGCCAGGTATAGTTAACAACAGTTTAAACAAACTCTTAAAATAATTTACAGATTATTCCTGAAATAGCTAAGCTTTTGGATGAATAGATGTTCTTCCACATCTCTGAGACAGACCTTGTTCCTCATATTAAGTGAACAGACCTTTCATCCTCCAAAGCAAAACAACTCTTAAAATAGAAATCATTCAGAACATATTTTAAGAACTCAGTATCTCATAACATCATACCTCCATCCTTGCTCCCATTGACATCAATGGAAGGAAAACCAGTATTTATGTGTCCCACAAGCAGATTTGTCTCTTGGAGAATGCTGCTCTATAATGGTTTGTGTCTGACAGGAATAAAGAACTCTTGAGACCTGCCTGCCAGTTGAATAGTCCGGGCTGTATGGAGCTCCAGCAGGGAGGTTTTCCCAGTGTGCTGAGTGAAGGCAACATGCAAGGCACGGCTCTTGGGCACAAATGAGTGTTCGCTGGACCAACTCAAATGTTTCAGGCAACAAATTCCCCTTCAGGGCTAAGGCAGAAGGAGCAAGCTTTAAGCTCTGTGCAGGCTGAGGAGAACTGCACTCACATTGTCTATCACAATTTTCTAACATTTCCTTACAGTTCATATGAGTTTCCATTAGAGAACTCAAAAAAGCATGGATAGTTCCAGTGCTTATGTCTGACCTACAGACCCCAATGCATGGCCTGACAAAAAATGGCATCTGGATCTAGAAATTCACCACTTCTGGCTTTAATAAAGGAGTAAAAAAAAAAAACCCGAGAGGTTTAAAGCTTTAGTCACCAAAACCAGAGCTGCCTGAAAATTGTTTTTAAAGCTCAGCTGTAAACAGTGCAATAATTCATAATACAGTAAGCATAGAGTCATATCTCTTTTGTTAGTCATATGTTTTGCCAACAAAATTACTTTCATAAAACAAACCAAAATTTCATAGTGGAAGGCCCTTCAGTGGACTGTGTAATTAAAGCACAGTAGCGTCTGACATCTGGAAAGAAATTCTTGACTGCAGAGCAATAAATGATCTGTAACCTTAAAAACATATATTTTCAGATAAAAGATTTTCAAAGAAAATTTTGAAGAAAAGCTGCTGTAAGAGCAGAGAAGTCTCTGTCTTGATACAAAGAGGTGGAAGGGACACAGCATATTTCTGCATCTACACATCTTATGTAAAAGCTATGAAAGAACAAGCAGCTGTCAGCAAGAGGTAAGAATCCACCAAGTGATATTGTGGTGAATACTCAAAATTAAGGAGTTAAATATTACTCAGACTCTGGCAGATGGAAGGAGAATGACCAAATAGCAAGTACTGCATTAAACCTAGTATATGTAGCTGATATAGCAGGTTAGCAAGTACAAATTGTTGTGGAATCTCTATTGATATTTAGACAAAAGGAGCTATGTGGTGGAAATACATCAACCTGGAAAAACAGCTTGCAGAGTACAGCAGTACATCTGTCCAGATTCTGAGGTAAAAATAAACAAAACTCAGATTATAACAACAAATTCAAAATTGTTAATACTTCTAAAGCCATAGCAAGGGAATGCAGAATTATTGAATATGCTGTCATCTTTCCTGTGTGGAGCAGGTCAGCGTTTTGGGGCTTTTTCTTTAGGCAGACATCAAACTCTGTTGAAGAGAGACTGAAGCAATGGCAGTGGTCATAAAGCTCGATGCTAACACCACGTTCCTATCGCAGTTCAGTGTGAAACTGGTACTCAGCTCTAACTGGTGTCTTTCAAATATGCTTCAATGGCTCTCGCCTGCCTCGCTCAATTCCTCGAGGTAGGAGTGCTCAGTTTACCCAGCATTACAGGGAAGAAAGTGAGGCACAACTATAGATGTGTTCTAGTATAGAGTATTTTACATTTGCAGTTTGGAATGCAGACAAAGGTTAGTGCAGACATCCCACTATGTACAGAAACACCATGAGGAACTGTCGTGGATCCATGTATTTTTGAAGGAAGCAGCATCTCTCTGTTCCACTCACTGCTCTGCTGTGTTTACCAGAGCACCTTCCACAAAACCCAGCCCAGCCCAGAAACAGACTTTGGGCTAATGAGATGAGGGGCCCTGGCCTTGGGGAAATGTCCTGAGCCGCTGCCCAGCTGAGGTTGAGGTGTCCTTCAGCCTGGCTGTCACTGCCCAGTGCTCGCAGGAAACAAGCTGCTCTCCTGGCCCAGGGCTGCGATGTGCAGGTGGTGCAGATGCAAACCCCCTGCAGTCCTGCAGAGTTTAGTTTGTCGCTGCTTGTCCTTGGGTTTCTGATCTGGGCTTTCAGCCACGACTTCCTAACTCTCTCCAGGTCTGCTCCTGCCTTGGGCTGTGGCTCTGGGATGGTGTGCCAAACCTGGTTCAGGATGGGGGGCTGGCACGGGGGTGCTGCACAGCGGGAAGCACGAGGCTGGGATCCTTGGGAGCTGCAGCTGTGCAGCAGCAGGATGTGAGGGGATGAAGGTTTTGCATGTAGACCCATGAAGCCTGGCACATCCGCACCTTTTCTTTTCTTCTCATTAAGTGTGTGGTATCACATAAATTCTGTGTAGGCTTAAGCTAAGTATTGAACTGACCACTGGTGAGAACATTGCACTGTAATGCCAGCTGGACCAGAGAATTACCATCCCCTAGCAGTCAAAGCTAAGCAACAGCTCAAAACTATTTTATTTTATTTTATTTTATTTTATTAGCAGCTAGTCCCAAAGCAACTGATACTTCTGTGACTTGATCTCTTCATGGAAGTAATTTAAGGGAATGTGAAAATTTTTGAGAAAATTCTTTGACTTAAGGCTAGTGTGGGGAAAGTTTTATTTGCCCATTACATTCCTATTTCTTCTACTATGTTCCTATCATAAAAATCTTTGAATACACAACTACAAGTGAGGTCTGAAATTAGAGATTGGGCAGCAGCATACCCAGTAGATGGTCATCCTTCCTACTTGTAAAGAGCTGTATGAAACCCCCAGAGTTCTGTGCATGCTGTGATAATTTGTGTGAGAGGAACTGTAAATATATCGCTGAAACTTGCCCTGCTGAATCCTTTAGAACAGTGCTGTAGATGAGAAAACTTCCCAACATTTGTAGCCTTTCTGTTCTTATTACCATGTCGCTGTTTACTGTATTAGCTGTGACCTCATGAGATGCTTCCTGTGGCAGATCCAGGACTGGAATAGCTGGACAGATTGTGTTGGTTCTATTATTAGAAGCCTGTTATGTTTGACATTGAGCATAAAAGATGTGGCTTGTACTGCAGAACATTTCTTATACCCTCAGCTGAGAGTAAATCCCAGCAGTTGTTGTCAGAAAATACGGTGAGGCCTCCGGGTGCTCATTGATTGGACTTGCAAGTTGATCAGTCATGTTGAGATAAGCAAAATATGTCAACAAGGAAACGATGGCTGGTGTCCTGAGAACAAAATCTGACAAGAAAAACAGTAAATCTTCCTCTTGCCAAAGCAAATTCTTCAGAGCCTAGAATTCCACCCTCAAGGATATTTTGTATCTAGATAGATGGTGCGTAGAGTTAGTTTATATAATTGGTCTGAAACACCCAGGAAAACTTTACCTATAGCTGGACTGTGTGAGGAAATAAATACATTCAGTTTTCCATGGTATGTGAGAATAAATCATGTTATTATTGGATTTAACTGAATGTACAAGCATGATTGCATGATGCTGCATTTTGACCATATGTCAGGTGGGGTGTAGAATTATATACTCTTCTTTAGTGCTAATACAACCAATGGCAAAAGACAGGAAGAGAAGACTACTGAAAGGCCACAGGTAGTTAGGAAGTCAGTTGTATGTCTTGCCCATGTGACAGAAGTACCTATAGCTACACACTGTTAAACAAGCCTCAGGCAGGGCACTGTTGTGGCACTGACACAGGGAGCAGTGCCCTGAATGGAACAAGGACAGTCTCACAGTGTGCTCCACCTAAGTTCCTCTCGGAGAGCTTCCACCTTAGTTCGAGGCAGTTGTCAGTGCTCAGCATGCACTGAAAGAATCTGATCTGAAGAAATACAACATCAGGTTTCAAATTTGTAAAGAGGAGAGAATAAGAGAGTGAAGTTTGGTCAGGAAGTGTGAAGAAGTAAATGAAAGGAAGAAAACAGCATAGTGAAGAGACTTGGAAATGCTTTAATGCAATGCTAGTTCTGCATCCATGCAGTGAGGCTGCTGACTTGTACAGCTTGTGCCAGCACAAGGTGGATGGGTCACTGGGCAGCTTGCACAGGAACTCATATTGTGAAACATTGTCCCATATGTTGGTGTTAAATGAGAAAGGAGCAGACCAGGCTTGCTTATACCCCAGCACAAGGGCTGTGGAGATCATCTGACAGAGCAGCTCTGCATTGTGCCTGTGCCCAGAGCAGGCTTATCTGAAGGATGAGCAGTGGACAGTAAGGCACAGCTGTCTCAGAGGTGCTGTGTGATCTTTGGCTGCGGGTTGGGAGAGACGTGTCACTGAACAAAATGAATCAAAGCTCCGCAAGAGAGCTTGAAGGTCAAGGCAAGCCAAGAGCTGGTGTCTGTGCTGTCACTGAGCAGGAAGGATGAGTGTCAGCTCTGCCTTACAGACAGCACAGCTAGTCTAACAGCTCCTGCTGAAAACTAGCAAGCAGGGATTGAATCATAGCACTGCCATAACACTTTAATTAACATTGCAATCTTAGAGCAAAAAAAGAGGACTGTGGTATTTCAGAAAGTACTTCTAATGCTTTAAGTATTGAAAACTGTAGCATGAAACATATGTGCATGGCTTGGCATTAGCTGGGCATATGGTAGGTAGGCGGTGCAAACATAGACCTGAAAACTGAGTGGCAGGCGAAAAGCTGTTCACAGCCAGTAGGCAGCAGGTCAGCTGTGCCAGGATGGACATGGCCTTGTGCCAGCCAGGTGTGTGCCTCGTGGCTGACTGAGGCTTTATCAGGGCTGGTCCCTCTCACTTGCCCTGAATCTGTCCTGAGAAGTCCTCACAGAATGTTCTGGGCCAGGAAGGAGCCATTTCTAAATGGATGACTTTCAACTGCTCAACTTTGCAGCCTTCCAGGTACTGGGGGGTGAAATCCTGCATAAGAGGATACTTTCAGAATTTCTTTTTTACTTATTGCCTGTTCTGCTTCTTTGTCAACATGGCAAGATGCATACTCTCACTCTGACTGACTCACGCTCAGTTTATGTTCCAGGAATGCCAGGGAAGGCAGTGTCATCCCCTTCAAATCAGTTTTTCTTGTCATATGGGATTACAGCAGCAAGCAGCTGCCTCTAAGGCATTATTCTTGCCAGATGCTCAGGCTCTCTGTGCCAGCTTCTCTCTGAGAGTGTTACAGGGATGGGGCATCCCCTCCAAACAAGCCCTGGGGACAGCAGAGGTACCCAGCGGAGAGGGGGGCACGAAAGGCGGCGCTTTCAGCAGCCGAGCGGCGCCCCGGGACAGCCGGGCCCTGGGCGGGGCGCCTGGCGGGGCTGCCCCGCTCCCCTCTGGGCGCTGCGGGTGAGGAATGCGGCGGGCAATGGAAAAAACGGCTCCGTGCCGGAGCCACCTCGATGCAACCCGGGCTGGCCGGGCCACATCCCCCAGGCACATCCCCGGGCTACATCCCCCGGGTCACATCCCCCGGGCCACATCCCCCGGGCCACATCCCCCGGGCCACATCCCCCGGGTCACATCCCCCGGGTCACATCCCCCGGGCCACATCCCCCAGGCACATCCCCGGGCTACATCCCCCGGGTCACATCCCCCGGGCACATCCCCGGGCCACATCCCCCAGGCATATCCCCGGGCCACATCCCCCAGGCACATCCCGGGCCACATCCCCCGGGCACATCCCCCGGGCACATCCCCGGGAGCTGGGGCGGTCTGCGCGCTCCTCCTGGCGGCCCCGGCCGCTGCAAACCCTGCCGGGCTTACCGGGGACGCTGCACTGCCCTCGGTGTTCGCACACACTGCTGTGCTGTGCTGTGCTGTGTGCATTGACGGAGGCACACAAAAAAAAGCCTGAATTACCTGGTATTGTTCAATACAGGTGAATAATTTATTTTGTCTTTTTTTTTGTTGGTTTCAGGCTGGTGAAATACAGGGATTCAGTCAAACAGACTCCAGAGCGCTGATGGCTGAGTTAGAAGATTGAGGGTTTTCTTAAAGCTGAGTAAGACCAAACCTTGTCTAGGAAACTCCTGCTGGCTTCCCTCAGTGTCCTCCGCGGGTCTGCTGGGCACAGACTAACGCTGCAAAGCCTTCCTCTGCACAGCAGGCCTGAACCTCTTTATTCTGAGGCTCACTTGGCTGGCAGGCAGGGCTGTGCCTGCCTGGTTCTCCAGCTGCTTTGACTCGTGTGTGTGGGGGCAGCCCTGGTGGGATCTTGTGGCTCTGAGCCACAGATGGACTAGTGCAGTGCAGAGATGTGCCGTGCCACACTGCAATCCTGCTGCATCCTCTGTGCCCGTACTGGAGGGATGTGGTTAGGGAATAGGAGGGTAAAAGAGCTTTTCACTCGTCAGTATTATTCTCAGCCCGTTTGAGCCTTCCAGGCAAAATGCCAAGGGAAGAGAATTGAGTCTGGTGCTTGTCTGTGAATTTAGCTCAGGAATTGCTTGTGAGGGGAACTCACTACTGCTGACATATTATGCTGCACGTGGGAAGTTGACACCTTAGAGAATTAATTTACCAGCCTGTTTTTTGCAGGTCGCTTCACTCATGAGCTATTGGGGGACTGAAATGGCTTTTAAAACCAAGAGTGTCAAGTAGTAAGCTGGCAGTCGTCCATGTCTGGGACATAGCTGACAGTTCTGCCACGACACTGAAGCTAGAAATCAGAACACTTCCAGAGCCTGGAAATCATAAATATTTCTTAGTTATATGTGTGTATTTGGCTAATGAATAACATTCCCTGGGGCTACTTAAAAGGAGCAATACACTTCTAGGTGAGCATTTAGTACTTTTCACAGAGGACTTGCACTCCAAGCCACAACTTTTGTAAAGGGTTCACTGCGGCTCTTCAGTAACCCTGCTTGGACAAAGTCACTGTGACTTTGACAAGAGAAAGCAGTGATTGCTTCACTTTGTAAGTGAAGTTCACTTGCTTTGTGCAAACCTATGTAACAAGTCTGCCAGCAAAGTCAAAAGCAACAAATCTTTTAAACTCTGTGAGATTAATCTTCCCCCTTTTTTTCCTTTTAATAAGCAAGACTTCTAAAATGTCTTGTTGGTAACAGCTGGAGATCTCAAAGAAGTATGTGGGGCACTACCAATTTATTTAAAAATGTTGCTGTCTGAACATATTTACCATGTAAGTAATTCAGCTTTATGTCTGAATACAGGAATATGCTCATCACAGATTAACTATAATGGAGGTATGTGCTATTTTTCATTCATTATATTAATTCACTATATCCTTTGGATTACTGATAGTCATAGTAGAAGCAGATCTGAACATACACTGGCTGTATATTCCCTCTGAGGTGTCAGGGCTGCTCAATGCTGAGCTAGCTGTGACTTCAAGTGATACTAATTTAACAATCTGAATATTGCAGTTGAGCAGGCTTCCCACTCCTGTATACCCTCAATTCCCTGTGTTTCACTGAAATCAGTCAAATTATTTTTTTACTGTCCAAAGTATATCTGAACTTTAAAATAAAGGAGATGGCACACTTCTGTTGGAGCAGAATAGTCACAGTTTGAGGGAACGTGCTCTATTGCTAGGGACAGATGTGTTCTTCATAGAATGTATGTCTTCTGTGTTTAGCCTTTGAGTCTGTATAATACAGAAATAAATATTCTTTTTAACTAGGTTGGCTAGTGAATATATTTGATAGTGCTCAGTGATTCTGGTTACTGTTCCAAACTGTTTTTATTCCAAGCAATGGTTTTCTACCAGACTGCAAGAAGCAATGTTTTGATAATGTAATTGGTACAGATACCAAATTTGCAGTTTTATTTCATTACTAAGCTGTTTTGTTTCCTGCTTTACATTTGTATTTGGCTCTTTGTTTTGTATTAAAATCTTTCAATGACCTGAAAGGAGAATGCTTTTAAGTGCTAAGGCTGAGGAGGGAATGTGAGCCCTTGGTGTCAGGGGGTAGGACACTGCCTTAGGGCTGAATGGCTGAATTTGCTGCGCCAGACTTGCTGGCAGCATTTCCCTGGCACTGTCTGCTCATTAGGGCTCTGCTTCTATAGCACACTTAAACACAAGGAAAAGTTCACCCCTGTCAATGAACAAAGATAAATATACATTCATATTAAAGTTAAGCATGTGCTTATGAGCTTCACTAAACTTGGGACAATGAGAGAAGATGCCTGGCTGTACAAAGGTATCAGAGAAGCTGTCCCAGGGACCTGCTTACCTTTTGGTCATTATTTATATTATTTCTGAGGGCTGTGGATATTGCTGCTTGTTATCCACCCCACTGACACTTCATAGTTGTCTTTCCAAGTGCTGCTAAAAAGAAAAGCTGAGATTTTGGAACACTATTGAGTGCCAGTTGTTGAATTCCATAGCCCCAGGACTGTGGATGCAGAGAGCCCAGCATATAAAGAAGGGGAAAAAATTAGTGTTTTTCTTCTTGTACAAGTGGAATTGCCCAGTTTCTTAGGACAAGAGAAGAGTGACGGAGCATAATGTTTCCTTGCAAACAGAGGATGATAGATGAGAAGTATGCTTAACACAAAAAATGAAAAAATCCTGTATTTTCTTGTTTCATCAGTCAGGAGGGACATAAAAGATTAGATCTTGGAGGCAGGAGAGGCTCAAATTAGAACACTCTGTAAAACTGCTCACTGCCCCAAAAGATCGTGTGATGTTGTTGTTATGTTCTGTAAAGCATGTATCATATACCCAAAGGCCGTGCTCCCTGGCAAGAGAAGCATTTCCAGCTCCACACTAACAGAAGTGTACTGCCACTCTTGATAAGAAATCTGCCTTGTAACAGTGGGTTTTCTGAGGCAGAAAGTGCATCTGCCCCAGGGACTCTCATCACCAGAACCGAGATTTAGCCTTGGCATTAGTACTGATTTGCTCTACATGTTTACCCGCTTTTTAATATTTTAATGTTTCATCTCCATTCACAAATCCTACTAACCACACATTATGCTGTGATGAGAGAATGAAATCTGAAGGTTATTGATGTGTGTCAGATGTTCCTTTGTTCCTCCACAAATACATGGTCCTGACTTTTAGGGCCACTTGTCAGAGAAGTGATGTCACTGTAACAAAATGTAGTTGGCCTTCAGGTTTCCAGTAGGTTATCAGAATAATTCAGCTGAAGGCTGAGGTACTGCTTTCAGTAAATTACCTGCCTTAGCAGCTGTAACTTTTGTTGCCTACCATTCTTCTCAGTACTCTTCCATCTCCACTGGTTCCATCAGTTTGGTGAGGTTTCCCTCTAAGCATGTTCACTTCCTGCAGTCAGATCCAGAGCCTGCTGCTAACACTATGAAGGGCCTTAAATGTTAACAGCAGGCTGCAGTCTTGTGAAGCACTTATTTGCAGGATGTGGTCTCTTGAAGCATCTGTTTGTCAGAGGCAATGGATGTTTTTGTTGGGATCATCAAATACTTGAAGTCATTATCACATTTCAAATAGGATGTATGAAACCTGCAAATAAGAGTCTCTAGAATTTTAGAACTTTTGAAGGAATTCTACAGACCTCAACTAGCAGATCTTACTTTTTCATTGTGTTATCTTTTAACAGTATCAAGGGGTGCCTGCAGGTATGTTGGGATACATCCTGTCCGGCTGAATTTTGACAGAAACGGAGTAAAGCAAATAGTTTATGTAATTGCAGTTGATTGAGCATTTTTCAGTGCCTGACTTGGACTGAAAACAGTATTTTGTCACTTGAAACATTCCTATTCTCCAAATGGGAGACTCTATTTGATGCCAAATAGACCTCTTAATTTTACAGTCAGTATTTTGCTGTGATTCCTGCCATTGCTGTTGCTACCTATTTCATGATTTTTTAGCAAGCACTGTAGGCTGAACACCGATCTCCTTATACCTATTAATGATCCTAATATAACAGGGATAGCTATCATTAATTAGTTAGCATAGATATTGGAGAACTAAAAAGGCAATGATGCTATTTCACTCCTTTAAAATACAAAAGACAACAACATGGCAATGATACTGTTGCTGGTATAGTGTTTTCAGAGATACCAACACCACTAGAGAAGAATTTGAAGTTCCTGTACTCATGCCAACATCTGCGTTTGAAGATAACTACATTCAACACATTTCTGATCCTACAGGTGTGACAGAAAGTTATACTAAGAAATGAGAAAAGCATTTGTACAAAAATCTACTCAGAATCAACTTTATTTATAGCTCACACCTTTTTTTTTGCTAAAAATGCATAGTCATTACATACACAGTAGTCAGCATCCAAAAGTGTACAAAGAGTAAATTTTCAAACCCTCCCAAGAGAACCACACAAAATTCACACTTTTTATTCACTGCATGCACAGACCCTTAAACGTGGTACCTCCTACTAAAGCGTGCTTCAACCTCTAGCAGACAGAATTGACTTGCTATGATCTGTTTCTCCGGACTATTAAACCCCAGCTACAACCACAAATCCTAAGGCATTCCCATGAAATAACGAAGCCCTACTTCAGAATCCTCTAAGTTCTGAGTATGGCCCAGGAAGCAATTGCCCTGAAAGCAGAAGTCTGCTGGTGGTGTTCCCTTACAGGCAACCTTAAGCAAAAGCCTGCTTCCTTTGTCTTGGTCAATAATTTATTACTGAATTCAGTGGAATGAAGCAGCATCTGTCTAAGCAAGATGTGAAAATTATTTAACTTTATTCCACACCCAGCTCTAAGACACTTAGTGTCCTGAATGAGGTCTGTGTCTTTCAGTGCATGTGACACTGCCTCGGCATCTTGCATCTCTGAGGAGAAGAGAGTAAAGTCTCAGCTGTAATTTGGGTGTTGGTTGCGTAGCCCTGACTTACATGTGTCTAACAGAAGCTAGGAATATACCTGGATAGGGAGAATTTCTAATGGTAGAGGCTTTGCCTTAATGAACCATTCAAACGCTTGGATGACTCTTTTTTTTTTTTCCCCTCTACTACTGCTGCCAGTTAGAAAAGCTCTTAAAAACATGGGTCCTCTACTCAGTGGTGCTGTTTGTATCAGCCCTTCCAGGAGATGGGCAGAATGGGTTAGCAGGATTATTATTCGGGGCTCCTTGGCAAAGGAAGAGTCCACATACGTGGTCAGAAGATCAAAGTTCAGTTTTCACCCAATAACAGGACTGACTCCACGTTGTTGGTTTTGGGGAACATGAGGGAAAAAGAGAAAGTTGTTTGATCAATATAATTTTATGTTCCCAAATGATTACACGTTTACTTAAAAGCTTCATTTATTTAAGGTCTTTTCACTCTGATAAGAATTATCTTGACGTATTTCGAAATTCCCAATGGCAACTGAGACATAATCATGGTCTTACAGACACTGATGGAAAATCCTGCTCCATTGTTTCATGGTAACTGGAATACAATTCATGGCTAAATGAACAAGGCCTCATGTCAGTGTTACAATGCCCCTCAGTACAGTTACCAGTGTGCATTTCCTTGAATATGTAACTCATCTATGTTTTCTCTTTACTCCTGACCCTTAAGCATTTAGTCAGCCTGTTTATTACTGCTTAGGTCTTGATTGCCCCCCACTCAAAGCAGTGGAAATTTTGCCATCAGCTCCAAAGGACACAGGATGTGAACTTCCTAGGAGTATGGCAATGACAAGGGTTTGTCCCAAGATTTCATGGTCTAGAAATGTTCATGTTCCTCTCTCTTTGAGATGAGGAAAAATAACATTCTCTCAGCCGGAGTTCAGTAATATTTCTTCTTAGCACCAAGGAGGGTCTTTGCATTTTTAAGTGCTTTACAAACATTAGCTAGTCTTCAGAGCAACCCTGCGAGGTAGGTAAGGTATATTCTCCCCATCTTACAGATGCGGAAACTGAGACACAGAGGGTCAAATTCAACCCTGGTACAATTCCAGTGTTTCACATGAATTAAATTCATTCAAAATGAACACAGTTTAAACAACTTGCCCTAGATTACAGAACAGGTAGTGGCAAAGCAGGGACAAAACCCCGGGAGTGCCTGACTCCTCAGCTTCTTACTGGCCACTTGGTCATTTTTACTCTCATAGACAATGAAAAACAGTTTAATCTGGGCAATTACTACAGGTATGATTTGCTTCTGTAAGGCATGTGGATGGTAATCAACTGAGTTTAGTGCAATAATGCTTTATGCATGTGCTGCCTCAGAGAGTTTACTTAAACATGTAGTAAAACTTTCATACTGTCATCTTCTGCAGGTACACCGTTGACAAAAACCTGACAAAGTGGCTGGATTCAGCAAATAAATAATAAGCACAACACTTGGACAACTAAGCAGAACTATCATTTTAGCAAAAAACCCCAACATGTTTCTACTTTTAACTGCTAAATTTCTGCAAGTGCAGCATGCAGATGAAACCGTTCCCTTTGCTTCCAGACTGCACATTCCAGTCTTGCCAATGAAGCTGCTCAGAGCTTCACAGTAACTCTGGAGAGTGACATTCAAGTGAATACGCTGCAGAAGAAGAAATAATGTATCGCCACAAACACAGGATAATTATTACAGATCAGGTCTATCAATCCCACATAAAGATGAGCTTAAAGCTCACAGGCTACTTGGAAGTGCCCAGTGCTCAGTAAATATATGCCAACGTGTAGTCTGCAGTTCTAGGCACGTGCTGACTGCAAGGAGGGGTGGCTGTGTCAACAACACTCTGGGAGCTGTCCCCATCAACAGGCAGCTCCCGTGGGCACAGGTGTGTCAGTCTGGAGGTCAGTGCTGGCCCGAGTCAGAATGACACACAGGCATTTTCAGGCTATCCCCTGGCGTTCCAGTCCTCACCCTGGCTCCCATCCCCATACAGATTCTACCACAAAAGACTTGAAAAGCCTTTTTGGTTTTAAACACAAGCAGCAAGTGCAGACCTTATGGCAGGTACCCAGGCAATAAAAACGTTATGACGTACTTATGCAAAAAAGTTAGTTTTCTAGGACATCCTTATACATCCAGTCTGCAGGTTAAACCTCTTGTGTAAACCCTGGACTTGGTTACACATATTCAGTCATGTGTGCTGTCACACCAAGAAGTCACCCTGCACCCTTGTAAGTCATAGAAATGCTGACTCACTTCTATGTGAGCAAATTCAAGTACTGTAATTATACATATCTTGTTCTACTTTTAATCTCTTTAACTCAGTTTTGTTCTGTCCATATTTCCGAAGACTGGCCATCAGTCATGGCAAATGCAGCAATTATCTACAAACATGTCCTTCACTGGATAAACGCAGACATTTGGGTAGCATTTCCCTAGATATTCTCCACACTTACTGTACCTTACAGTACCAATTTGTAGCCACCTTTCTTTTTTTTTTTTTTTAAACAAACAGACAAACAAAAGAACATTAATTAGAACTCTTTAACCACATCTCCCTGTGGCCATTCGTTCTGGATTCATGCAGCCTGCTTACAGTGGCTCAGAGAGCAGTGCTTGCAACCAGTGTGTGCAAATAATCCCAGGAGGTGCTCAGGCCCATACACGTGCCTCAACAATTGGCTAACAGAAACTTCTAAATGAAGTAATATTCTTACTATCAGAGCCAGGTACCAGATCTCCAGCATAACTGGGGCTGACAGGCAACTTTTGTAACAGCAGTAAGATGCCAATAAAATTGCAGCTGGTTGTCATCCAAACTTTACACTGTTATACATCGTTGAGATATATATAGATGACCCTGCGTGGCCAAACTGCAAATATCAAATGTATTTTTACAAGTTAGCAACAGCCATTTTTGACATTGCCTCTCGAGATGTCCTCTATATTGTGACTGACAAGCACAAATATAATTCATTATACAGTATGCTTTAAAAGCTTGGGTTTACATTTGGCTTTTACTATTGCTTGTTTCTAAGCTGTTTTCTAGTGCTGAGATTTACTGTTCCTGGCCTTTTTGATTTATTTCTTAGTTTTTAATTGCCGGTTGGACGTGCATCTCCCAGGCAAACCCTTTCCACATAATTAGTTTTGAAACTTGGATGAGTCATTGGGTTCTAACTACTATGCCACTATTATTTTAATTTGAATACAGCCCATCTCAAAGATTTTTGGCCTCTTTTTTGCAGTTGTGGAAATTCATAGGATGACATTGTTGCAGGTTTTGATCCACTGGCTTTCTATTATGAGTTTTCAGGGTTTTCACAATATAAAGCACAAGAATAACTGTCATGAACCAGCCTCCTCTCCCAGTGGTGCAGATAATTGTCTGCTTTGTTGGCTGAGTAAAGCAATGCTACATTTATGACAAAAGTTAATGAAAATATGTAAAATTAAAAATACTTCATGTAGTTTTCATTTTCTTTTAATGCAGGTTGGCAAATGAAAACCAAACACTGCCAGCCACACGGGGCCACACTGTTTTTTATGGCCCATCAGCAGTAACTCAAGGGGCCACAGTCTAGGAACTGCTGTTTCAGAAAATTCTAGCCAATCTCTTTAAGAGACCACATGTGACCTTACCAGAAATGATGTACTACCAGAATGGCGGCTGGCAAAGAGTACATCTCTTTGTTAGGCCATTTTAATCATTCACTGAGAATCTAAAAGATTCAAACCATTGTACTTAAAATGGGTTGAGATAAAATGAAGTGAGTGTAATTTTCTTTTAGCTTATGCACTTTCATAGAGAAATTTTCACAAAGCTGACATTGGTACAGAACATATAAATTATTGTTTTCTGTAATGATTCTGACCCACATTAAGGGTTTGGCCTCACAATCCCTAGCTATAGCTCTTCCTATATTCCCATTATAAGCAAAAGGGTCTTTGTCTTACAGAAGACTATGGGATTGCACTCAAAACATTTTGTTGGGGTTCAGATGCCATGTCCATGAAAATGAGAAAGACCCAAGCAGAAATATATTTCTACAACAGGGGCTGAGTAAAAGAGCCACCACACTATTGCGCAGTCTGACACCAGTGTTTCCTAAGTACCACCCTTCTTCTGACAATGGCATACACAAGTAGTTTCTCACCTGAAGTTTGATTTGTGACCCCCTTGTGTAATGTTATTGCATAACTTGTTCTGTCAGACAAAATCAAAATACATCTGCTCAAAATCCACACACAGTTTACAAAAATGTATACAGAGAGTAAGTTCAAGCTATAGTTAACTTTGTTGTGTGACAAGGGTAATACTTGGCTTGCTCTGAAAAGATACTGCTTTGGAAAATATCTCTTAATTCTTGTCTTTGAACTCCCCCAAAGCTTCTGAAAGAGGACTTCAACACACCCAGCTGCAGCCACAACTAATCAAGAAAGAAAAAGGTGGGGAATAATGAGAAAATGCCAGTATCCAGTACTTCCAGAGACAGATTTTAGGTCCTGAACTCAAATTCAGCAGTACCTTATTCTGTAACTAATTTTAGGATGGTAAATCTGACAGTGCTCTAATTAAAGGAGCAGAAGAAACTAGTTCCATGTAGCTCTTTAGAAGATCCAGAATGTGATCTCATGCATCAGCTACTCTCTTTATATCCACAGAACTCCCACCGAGCTTGGCAGGTGTTTATAGAAAGCCTAGCATCTGACTTTGACTCTAAAGGGCTGATTTGGGGGTGATTTACCAGGGAAGAAAGATAAAGGGGCCCCTTGGCAACCCCCTTACCACAACAGATGTTCCTGACATGTTGAGGGAAGAGCCATGCTATTATGCAGTGTCCTTCTTCTTTCCCTGCCCCCATTCCATTGATCCCTTTCTGCTTCAGTTATTTTACATATCCTTTTATTTTATTTTAGTATCTGAGTGGTTACACCAACCACTCACTGTCTGTCTAATTAAAGTCCCTCCATCAACTGGTAATTCTGTAATAATTCACAGCTGTTTTCCCTCTCTGTTAAATCTATTGTTCCCTGGCTGAAAAGGCAGCAAGACCTTAGAAACTATAGACAGCTATCGATTTGCTTGCATTTAAAATTCAGTATGTGGCTGCAAAGGCCTGTTACAGCATCACAGAGAAAGATAAATGTCAGTGCATAATCTGCTAGGAAATTTCACATAGGAGTTGATTAAACGTCTATGAGTAATCATTGCACAAATGTCTTCAAGTGTATACATATATATACACATATATGTAGCTAATAAATATATAGCTAGATATATAAATATATATGCATATACAGAGCTAGTTTAATTCTAATTGTTATGAAATTAGTTAAGTGGCATTCACCATTCATGCATTCTTCCTCGTAGCAGAGCTAAATTATTTCAGCTTATACTCTAAGCAGCAACATACCAGTAAGCATTTGCTTGCTTCCCCTGGTAACCTAGTAGTTTAAAGAGCACGAGCAGTTCCACCATGGTCATTTCCTCCAGAAACCCTCCATGAAAGGCACCTGGCTCTTCCACAGGTGTTTTTCCCCCAGGTTTCACAGCTTCTCCAGGACGTGGTGGGGCTGATTCAAGGATCACCGGGCTGAAGGTCATCAGCCTGCGGGGCTCCAGCCCGAGGGTCACCGCTACGGTTGTCACGTGAGGGCAGCTGGCATGGCTAGTCCTGCTTGCAGAGGTCTGCGACCTTGAGGAACCTCCTGACGACCACGGCCAGGCAGAGCGTGAGCAGCAGCATGTACCCCACGGTGCCCAGGTAGGTGGGTGCGGCCAGCGGCGCCTTGAGGAACTCGGCCAGCCCATTCTCCACATAGTGCACCTGGTCGTAGATGCTGAGGAAGGTGAAGATGTGGAAGAGCTGGTGGCTGTGGCCCACGATGTCGAAGAGCCCCGGCTGGATGCGCTCGGGGATTTTGCTGACGTTGAAGAAGGCGGCCACCAGGAGCCAGAAGTAGCGGCGGTAGAAGTAGACGAAGAGCGTGGGGTTGCGGGTGCGGAGGTCGAAGAGGAGGCTCTCCAGCATGATGGGGCAGGCCATGCTGAGCGGCATGGCGAACACGAAGGTGCGCACGGCGAAGGGGTAGGCGCAGCACGCGGCGCGGCTGCGGCAGCAGGCGGCCGTGCAGCCCACGGCCAGCGCCAGCGCCACGGGCAGCACCAGCAGGCGGTAGGCCGCGATGGGCAGGCTGCAGTCCAGCTGCCAGCCCAGCCGCTGCTGCACGTAGCGACTCAGGGCCCCCGCGTCCAGCAGGCTCAGCCCCGGCAGCAGGTAGTAGGAGTAGGCCACGGTGCTGGCGAAGCCGTAGTAGCTGATGGAAGCGTAGTCCAGGTAGAAGAAGGTGGCGCGGAGGCGCGGGGAGAGGCAGCTGAAGAGGTGGGCCGTGCAGCTCATGGCGAAGGTGAGCAGCACCCCCGAGGCGTAGCACCAGAGGGGCAGCAGGGCAGGGTGGTGGAAGGGCACGTCCCCGGCGCCCCGCAGCAGCAGCAGCCGCCCGAAGCGGCTGAGGAAGAGCAGCAGTGGGATGAAGTGGGTCCAGAAGTTGAGGGTCTCGTTGGTGGGCTGCAGCACCGAGGCCAGGCACTCCTGCGCCGAGCAGTGCAGCCGCCGGTAGCCCGAGAGGATGAAGCACTCCACGAAGTCCTCGGGCACCTCGTCCCACCGCAGCAGGGCGGCAGGGCGAGGCGGCGGCGCCGCCTCCTCCTCCTTGTCCCCCTCGCCCGCCGGCACACCGCCGCGGCCCCTCCCGCCCCGCAGCCCGGCATCGCGGTAACTGGAAACCCGCGGCGCATCCGACGCTCCTGAGCAGCGGACAGAGACGCCCCCGCCGCCCCGGGTAGGGTTTCCCGAGGAGGGAGGCGCCGGACACCCGAGCCGCAGTCAATGATTGATGCGGCCGCGGCGGGGGGGCGGCCCGGCCGGACCCTCGGCGCCCTCCCGGCGCAGGCACAGCCGGCAGCGACACCGCGGGGGCACCGGGGCAAGGCGGGGGCCGGGGGAATAGCCCCGACTGGGCACAGCTGGGTGGCAGTGCGTGTGTGACACCCGGTGACACTCTCTCCCAGGCTGTTGGAGGCTGCAGGTTCCCGGCGGGCGGAGCATCCCACTGATACCCACGGCAGCCGCCTTATCGCCCCGCAACGCGCGCACGGGCGCTGCTCTGGGCTGATCCTTACACAAACCCTACATTTATTGGCGTTGCAGTTATGCAAGCAGCGCAGTTACATAATCAGAATATAAAAGTACATGGGAAAGCGCCGTACGGGTGTTACGGGGGGAGGTACCTTAAACGCATCCGAAAGAAAGAGGCGCAGGCAGGAGCCGGACTAAGGGATTGCTCTCCGCTGCTTCGAAGTGTTTCTTGTCCATTTTATTTGTTTTCAGATGGTCTTAAACATATGGTAGCTCTAGGTTTCCAAAAGTATGTATTACATGGTGATATTCAGAGCTATATGTTTGGTCACATGGTCTAAACCAAAGTCCAGTCTAATTAGGACATTCTGCCCAGCTTTTTTTTAAGAAAATCTGCAGTTTGACAGAGAATCATGAGAATGTGAAAAATCTTCTGAACAAGGAGGCAATCAGATGTGGGTTTTTTTTTTAAGTTAGCACAACAAAAGTCATAAAGGTGCGTTGCTGAAAGTGATTTTCAATGAAGTAAAAATACGGGTTTTATGGAACTGTCAAAAGTAGAGCAGGCTGGTGACACTGCTTATAACCTTTCTAAAAATTACACAGGAGACCTGCTAGGAAAAGAAACAACTGAACAGTGCTGAAAAGCCAATGTGAGGAGTAAAACATTAAATAAAAGACATTTTTCAGGTAACAGGCCTCATATGCTCCGACGTCCATGTGTCTTATAGGGGGTGCCTGGTGGCACGCAGGGACACACCAGCTGGCCGCTCCTCGGGGAGTGCCTCTCACCAACACACATGGCACCCACCTTCTGTCCGTGCTCCCAGCTGTGAGGGAGACAGGAGCTGCTCTGTGTGGATTCTTAAGACAAATCCTCCATTTAGTGTTGTTGCAGTTATGCAAGCAGCGCAGTTACATAATCAGAATATAAAAATACAGGAGAAAGCGCTGTACAGGTGTTAATGTGTCTGAAGGAAGCAGCAGGCTGTGGGGAACCCGCCTGCAGTGAGCCTTGGGAAGGAGCAGGGCCACGCTGCCCATGGGCTCTGCAACGTGTCATTTAGGGAGAGGAAAGCCTCTTGGGGATTAACAAAAACTGCTCAGCCTTTGGAGAGGTCAGGCTTCCTATGGGGCTGCTCTGTACCTGAGAAGCCACCCTGAAGAAGAGACAAGCCAGATGCTGGACTGTCTGCTCACCTGGTGGTGAGGGGGCTGTTCACTAGAGAATGCCCCCACCCCTGCCCCGCTCCCACCACACCACGCACACAGCTGCTCCCAGTAAGGCTCTGGGGACCCCCTCTCGCAGTCCCTAAGTGACACACGCATTTATGGTCCTATGTAAGAGGGCCGAAGTGACCATGATCTTCAGCCTCTCTCATCAAGGTTAGATAAGAGGTGGTTGACTGAGAGTTTGAGATCTGTTGGAAAGCCACCAGCAGCTGTTGCAACAGATGGTGTCTAAAGACCAACAGCAGCCACTGCTGATTGGGAACGGCTGGCCCAGCAGCGGCAGCAGGGCTCGTTCAACATGTTCTGGCTTTCCAGCAACCCCCAGACTTTCAGGCCCACTTGCCTCAGGGAACACGGGGGTATCATCTGGCCTGCTGGGAGAGACACCCACTGGGTTTATGTTTTCACCGGAGGCAGCCCAGGCTGGGAGGAGCACGTGGGGTTTGCTTGTGATTCAAGACTGACAGTTCTGGTGGCCACTGGACTGTCTGGGTATTGGTGGAGGTACACACTAATGCTGCAGAGGAGATAGATGTCTGGAAATTTCTCTCCACTTCTGATGGCTTCCTGTAATATTTTAAGATGTCTTAAAATATTTAGAGGATGGGGACTTTTTGCAGAGAGTCTTGTACATACTGCTCCTCAGGCAGAAGCACAGGCCCATGGTAGTTTTCTTAGAATCATGGACTATCCTAAGTTGGAAGGGAACCACATGGATCATCTAGTCCAGCTCCTGGGCTCTCTGTCCCTGGTGGGTTTACCTGTTAACTGTCCTAAAGGTATATACAAGCTGTGTACAAAAAATACACTTTTTTCTTCTCTGCCTCTGTGTGGAGATCCAGCTTTGGCTTGCCCCAAGTGCTCTACTGATGTCACACATGGATAACTTGGGACTCCTGTCTGGCCAGAAAGCGTCAGGGAGATCTCAGAGCTTCTAAAGACCACAGTTCACATCACTGCCAAGTGACAGCAATGTCACTTTAGCAGTCACATTTATGAAACTCATTACTAGTGATCTGAGTCTTTTTTCCAAGGCAGGCTCCTCACAGGGAGAAGGATCTCTGAGGACGGACGGGGCTTTCACAAAGACAACTGCACACATCTTACACTGAATTTAGTATTCTGTTCCCAAGCCAGCTGTGGCATAGGGTACAGGGAACCTTACAATTTAAAGCACTTAGAACCTCAGAATAGCCTCTTATTCATACGTAGTGCATCACGGTTAGTATTACATGACTATTATGTGGTAAGCCAGGGAGAATCAGGACATCTGGAGGTCACAGAGAAGAGTCCACGTAATGTAGTGCATGAAGAGGCCTCTGCATTTCTCTAACCAGAGTTTATATTTAGAAGGGCATGGTCAGCATATACCAGAGTTTATCCTAGCATGTGTAGAATTTTCTGCAGGCTTCCTCTCCAAATAACTTTTGAGAAGAATCTTAAAACACTGATGAAGGCACTGCCTAATGAGGTAAGTAGTGAAATACAATTTTAATCAGTGCTGGCTAAAGACTCAAAGAAAAAAAGATGTGTTGAAATACCAAATGTGAATTTGTTTCTATATTATACCTTTGTTTCAGTAATTGTTGAAGTCCTTTCACAAGGTGCCATTTTATCTGAAATATCAAAAACCCTAAAAATGTTCTACATTACTTCAACCCTCCCCAATGAAATGATGCCTTTTGGTTAGGAAATTAAGAAAAAAAAAAAGCCAAATTCATGTTTTGCACTCTAACATACTCAGCACACTAGGGAAGAGGTCATTCTTAGCCCTCCGATTATCCATAGTTTTTCTGAGTAAGTAAATAAACTAACTTCAAAAAAAAGAGAGTAAATCCTAATGTGAGCAAGCAATGGTGGTGTTTGGAAGATTTAAGATGCTTTTGAAGATAACTTTTTAGCCCCACCCAATTCAACCTACTTACAATGGCAAACAACAGTCTCAAGAGCTCTTGCTTGACATAATCCTCCACCATACAACATTGTCTCTCTCATTTCTTTTTTTCTTTCTGTATCTTCACCTCCAAGACAGACTTTTATTATTTCTTTCTCAGTAAGAAATTTTATCTGAGTAAAAAGATTTATCCTTCTTCACTGAAATCTCTTGAATAAACCTGATTCTGTTGTGACATCTTGCATGGAACCCCACTGACCAAGAGTGAAGGCAGAAATTGGCTCTATCTGAAAAGAGTAGCTGTTAAAGAATGAGAAGCTTTAGTCTCATCTAACTTTCTTTCCGGTACCTCTTGGCTGCAGATTCCGTGGGAGAACAACTGAAAAGATACACAGATATAAAAAAATGGTCCCTTTGTTCTGTGTGGTAATTTTTTTATTCTTTCTTGAGTGTGTATCAGTCTCTTGAAAATAATGTGTTGATGGGTAACTTTCTACTGCAGTGATTACAATAGTTTGTAGTAATTGAGTAGACAGTGCTCTGATCTAATACTGAAGAGATTAACTTGCCTTTAGAGTCTACTCCACTATCTTTTTAAGACTGGATAAACAGGAATCCTTGCATCATTTTCTCCTTCTTGAGTAACTAATTAGGGAAAATTATAGTTTATATAATTTAACTAATTATATAGACCTAATTCCTTAACAGATAAAGAAAAGTGAAAGTCATACCTGTATTTTAAAGCCTCACTGGAGGGGAGAAAAGCTAGATGTGGTAAAAGGGAATAACATAACCAACACCATAATGTTTGTACAGCAGTGTTCATTCACCAGAAGCTTCTTATTTTCTGCCCTCTTTACTTTCAAGTTGAATCTCTTCAGGTTTGTACTCTTTATGCTTTAAAAATCAGCAACAAAACACATCTGAAAAACTCTGAAAAAAAAAACCACTGAACACAGCAAACTGGGAAAAATACTTCAAATTTTAGAAAATTTCTCTGAAGACTTAGTTGTTGTCCTTTTAAAGTTCCTGTTTTTGAAAGATTAGATGTAGAACTTTTATTTTTCCAGACAGCAGCAAATCTGAATGTAAGTGTTGCAGTAAAATTAGTTTCACTGTGATGAAGAATAGTTACTGGGTGGATGCATATTTCACATGTTTTCCATGGTCAGAATCCACCACTGTCCCAGCTTCCAGGGCCTCACGGTAAGAGCAAAGTATAACTTGTTCTTTGCAAGGGTTGCAGGATTGCACCCTCACTTACGAAGTTCATGGTTAGGAAATTGTTTTGTTTGTATGTGCTGAGTGGGAGTGTTTTCCAGAGCACAAATTACTACTCACTGTTAGTAACCTGAATGAAGGGACTCTCAGTATGGACAAAGGAATGCCTGGCATTACACTCAGCTTGAACTTCCATGCTTTTAAACAGCTGATAAAGGTGCACATCTGGGTTCTAGCCACGTAGCCTAATTCTCTCTGACAAGAAGCTGCAGGAGGACTTTTGCAATTAAGCCTTCATTTGATACTTGCACTAATGCGTGGAAAATACACTGCAAATTACTGACTTTTCTCGGCCAGACAGTGCAAGTCAGATGTTGCTCCTGTGACTAGTTTGCGTAATTGGCCTCACTGCTTGAGGAATCCCAGGCGGAGGAAGAACCCAGGTTCCCTAATAAGACGTCTCCCAGGAGAGCAGTGGGGTCCTGGAAGGGCAAGCAACTGTTGAATGGCAGGAGTAGAGCAGGTCTCACAGAGCGGAGGGAAGGAAGAGCACCAGCACTGAGAGATGGAGTAACAGTGAGATGGCTCCAGCAAGGAAACAGAGACCAGACACAGTGGTGGCAGCAAGTCCAGGCTGCTGGGAACCTCAGAGCCAAAGTGCCCTCTCCCAGACATCCCCCCCGGCTCTTTTTTGTTGTGCTGGGGGTCCCTGCTAAAGCATCTCGCTTCAGCCCAGGCTCTCTGTGCTCCAGCTGCACATGCTGCTGCCTCTCCCTGTCTCTGTGCTGCACACTCAGAGCTTCCCAGGAACACCCGAGTACATGGGGGAACGTGCATCTACCATCCTAAGAATCCTTGCCTAGTGGTTTTCAGTCACAGGGGTGTGAGGATATCGAGGGTGGAACAAGGGAAGAAGCTGGAAGACTGCTGCCTGAGCAATGGGGAACACACACACACACACACACACACACACACACACACACAGCCTGTGGCTTTAGTGATCCAGGAGCCACTACTGAGAGCATGAAACAACACAGTTCCAAACCTGTGCACCCCCCAACTACATTTCTGTCCTGATCCTGATCAGCCTGCCTCATGTCCTCAAACATACTTCCTTGGCTACAGGGCAGGGAACTTTTAGAGAACTTGAAATCCTTCCTCTTCCTAGCCCTCCCACCCTTTGCAAAAGGATTGCAGCAGTTCTGCTGTGCCCTGGCCTGGGATGGGAGCAATGGAGAACTCTCATCTGAAAATGGGGAAAAAACCAGCCAGAAAGACAAGGGTAACACACATCAGCATGTGGTTTACATAATGTAGCTTTGTGTTAATTATTTATGTTCATTCATGATTTTCCCTAATGCCTAATGATATCTGTCATTGTAACAAGTTAATAAACAATTTCCAGGTCTGCAGGCAACCAGACTTACTGCATTATAATGAAAAATGTCTACAATTTGCTTTTAAATTAGCCTACCCTTTCCAGCATTATTTCTCCACAGATTTCTGCATCTCGCTGCTTCATTTCCTTTCCTCTCTCCTTCCTCCCCTTCCTCTCCCGTTAAGCCCAAGCCAGTGACATGTGTTCTCATTCACTATCTGTTCACAAGTGCTACTGTACAATTGCAATGTGTTATAAATAGCGCAGATTCAGCAGTACAGTTCATTCTGAAAAATTATCTTTAGAGATGACCTTTGAAACTCTAACTGTATCTTTCCTGTTTTTCACAGCATGCTCTGGATCATGATGCTCTTAATTTGGTGCATTTATTAATTACAAAAGAGTGAAGAGGCTGAGCAGTAAGCAGAGGATTTAAACAATGAGGTGGATAATTAAAAAGGATTAATGAGGTGGATTAAATAAAGGGATTGAGGCCAAATGGAGCACAAATTTTCTAAACATTAGTGGCCCCAAAACTCTAGCATCCAAGGGCACATTCCTCTTTCCAGCTAGATGTTTGTTTTTTTTATGCAGAAGTGTCATTCATTCTTTCATGCTGGGTTTGTTAATAACGCAGTCCCAGGAGAGCTGAGCAGCATCTCATGCATTCTTCTATGGCCCCAAATGCCCTTTCCATCCAGTACAAGTTCCCCAGCTGGTTTGCTTTCAACTCATTGCCGCACCTGTTTCCATTACTATGTTAAAAAAACCAGAGGCAGGTCACAGATGACACTAATCCTGTGTCTCTGCCAGCTAGTGAAATGGTTCTCAAGTAAACAGTGAGAAGGATTGGGAAGGAGAAAGGCCTTGGATCCTGAAGCACTAAATCTTGCCTGATCCATCTCTAAAGCTCCTTGACCAATGCCATTCCTTCATGTGGAAGGGCTCCTCCATGGGCAAGTTTGGGGCTCAAAATATCCTAAAAAGACTGGTGGAGTTGTGCCCAAATCCCGCTGTCAAGGCTTAGGTTTTATTTTTCCCTCCTTCCTCCAGAGCCTGAGTGATCCCAGCTCAAACACACCCAAGGGAGCCGTGCGGGTGGCCGGAGGCTCCGCGCCAGCCCGGGGGCAGCGCACGCTTTGAATCCGCTCTGCTCGTGTGCCCTGGACACGCACAGAGACACACAGACACAACACAGACAGACACAGACACACACTCACTCACACACACTCCCTCCCACTCCGCCGCATTTGCAGCACTCCCGGGCGCTGTTTCGGGGGGCAGCCGGAGAAGCGCCGGTTGTTCCCGCGGGGCCCGCCCCTGCCTGCCCCGGGGCGCGGGATCGCGGCACCGAGCCCCGGCGGTGCCATTGGGATCGCGGTACCGAGCCCGGCGGTGCCATTGGGATCGCGGTACCGAGCCCCGGCGGTGCCATTGGGATCGCGGCACCGAGCCCCGGCGGTGCCATTGGGATCGCTGCTCTTTATTCCGCGGTTTTTTGGTGCCGCGGCGGCTCCCTCGGGCGGGCGGGCCGGGCCTGCCCCCTGCTGGCGCTTCGCTCAGTTCCCGCTTCCCCCGCATCTCTGCGGCCGGGCGGTGACAAACCCCGGCGGTTCCCCGGAGCCCGCCCGGCTCTCCGTGCGCATCGCGCCGCCTTCCCCGTCCGCTCCCAGCCCCGTCCCGGCACGGCCGGGCTGCACCTGCACCCGCTGAGGCTTCCCCAGGGATTCCCCCTCTCCAAACCTCCACTCTGCAGTTCCTGATTTCTTCGCCCTCTCCTTTTGCTATCTTTTATTTTTTCCCCATTTCTGGAAGCTCGCACCCTGCCGGCCGGGGCGGGCACAGGACAGCGGGTTTCTGGCAGGTGCTGGATTAATGCTTTCCGTAACTTCTGTGTACCTATTTGTCCTCTCCTTAAATACTGCCTTAAGCCCAGCACATCCCACGTCATGCTGGAAATCCACGAAAGCGCGGGAATGCGAGACTCGGGATATATGCAGTGTGCCCTCCGGTTATAATCACCAGTGTTCAGTGAAGCTGCAGCTGGGGCGGGGTATCAAACCCGCTAACGGTGGGTTTGCTGCGCCAGTCTGTTTATTCCAGGGCTGCAATATTTCGCGTTGTTCCCGTTCCCGGTGTGGCTCGGGCACCGCCGGGAGGGGCGGAGGGGGGACCCATCGGCCGCTCGGCTATCGGCTGCGCGCCCTCCGCTCGCGGGCTCGGTGGGATCGGCGCTCGCCGCGCCGCTGCCAGGACTGGGCGCGGGCAGGGGCAAGATGGCGGACAAGGCGCCCGGCGGCT
>VWZG01013691.1:675337-728408 GCA_013396735.1 Grallaria varia | reverse complement strand
CTCGGGCTGCTCGGTAAAGCCCCAGTCCCTCACCCCGCTCGCCCGCGGGCTTAATTTCGCTGATCCCCGCGTGGGCCGAAGCCCGCATCGGGTTTCCCACTTGCCAGTGTGAAGGGCAGCGATAATTTGAGGTGGAATGTGTGTTTTCTGTTCTCCGTGAAATTACAAGTTCATTGGAATTGCCGCTGCGTTCCCCGCGCTTTTCGCTGTACTCGCTGGACTTCCTGTAGCTCTCCTGGGGCGGATTTCCAGGGCAGGAGCCCAGGCAGGGTCGGAGTTCTGGCGAGCTTGCCCGGAGCCGAAAGCAGCGCCTGGCGGGCTGCGGGTGGTCCCAGCCCAGAGCTGCCCTCAGCATCCCCCTGCCGTGAGGGTAGAGGGGAAGACGTGTGTCGGGGGATGCACTGGCAGCTGATGGTTTGAGGATTAGTGATGCTCCTTTTCACTCATATTTGTTCCAGGTTTTAGTCCAGAAGTAAAGAAATCCTCCAGATTTTGGCGTATGAGTGTGTGATAAATTTAAGGGGGAAGCCACATTTTGGCTCAGGATTTTGCAGTACTGTATAAATTAATAATTTTTGCCCATTTTTTTATTAGGCAAAACCTTTTTATGTTGCTGCTAGGAAACTCTGTAATTACGTGTGTAGTTGGTAGTGAAGTGTAGTTTCCAAAAGTCTTTCTATGTTTACTTGGTTTTATTAGAGTAGGGAAGTTTTATTTTTGTTTCCCTTTTATGATCTGTTCCAAATATTGCCAAGAAAGTTGTTTTTATCTCGCTTTTGGCTTGGAATTGCAAGTAAGAGCTGGACAGAAACTTGAGTAGTAAATAGATCTTAATTTATGGACAGTGGTTTCCAGGGAGTAAGATATTTTGAGATTTTAAGTAGAATTAGACATAGAGTAATTAATTATTGATTAATGCAACCGATAAGGTGGTACACAAAACCAACCCAGATGTGACCCCTTTCTTTTCACAGTTGTATCCTAGACTTTTTTGTTTTGTCATTTACTATTTCTGTACTGCTGATACTCTTTTTTTAATGTGTGGTAATAATTAATTTTTAAGAATTGTTTTCCATCCGAGATCTCAATTCTGCAAGGGTATGTGCAGACACTTAATTCTTCACACTAACTCATCCATCCCACAGAAGTCAGTAGGACAAGTAGGGATTGTGGGGTCAAATGTGTGCATTCCACAGTCAGGGTCTGTTGAGGGGCTCCTGCCCCTGCCTTGCCACCTTCATGCACTTCCCCCTTACCCCAGTTTCCCATTCCTCCAGATGTCCATTCTGTGTTTCAGCAGTGTTTTCCCATGCTGTGCATTCTAGATCTTGCTTGTTTCTTGTTGTCAATGTTATTTTATTTGCCAAAGAAAATAGGGATAGTACATGCCTGGATCCATGCGAATGTTTCTGTTGAAAAGTGAAATGAAATAAGACATGCTTAGCTCTTGGGATTTATTTCCCAGAAAATAAATCTTGGGAAATTGCGATGGTGTGTTGGTACCTTTTGTGATATGCATATCCATAGAGATACTTCTCAGACGTCTGCAGAAAGAGGTGTGACATAATGGTACTGAAATTAATAATATTTTTTTTTTAATTAATTTATTCACACAAGGATGAAAATGTATATATTTAGTTGAGCCTATAGGAAAATGTTTATGGTTTAACAATTAAGCAAATAACCACTTTGCTCAATTTCTTAAAGAAATTATCAAACATTTTGAATTTTTTAAATAATTTTAGGATTCATTTACTTACATATCAATATTGAAGTTGTAGTCTTCATTTCTTTTGGTGCATTGTATTTGCAAGTTGTAACAATAATTGTACTGCTAAACAAATACGTCTTGTAGATTCTGTATGATGTGTTTCGGTGGCAATTCCAAGATATGCCTTTGCTGGCTTCTAGTTACCTTCTGGGAAGACAGTGACCTTTCATTTTCTGTGCCCTACAAAGAACTGTGACCTAGTGCCTGAAATAAAATAGTTTCTCCCCTTCAGAACAGGTAGTGTTTGTTCTTCAGTCTTAGTGTCCAGGGACTGAATTTGAGCCAGTTATTTTGATTTATAGTGTAGAATCAAGATCAAGTTTTTTTTCAGTCAAGCATTATCTGTTTGACTTGTTGTTTGAAACAACAGGTGCAGGTTCAGAAGCCCCCACTGCCTGTGTGGCTGTGGTGGCAGCTGCTTTGTGTGATACTGTCAGCTGCTAAGTAAGTTTGAGTCTCCAGTGTGAAATATGCTGCAAAAGCATCATCAATTCCTTTGGCACTTTGAGATTAGAATAGCAAGATATGTACTTGAGATTTCCAGAATTCTAAATAGGGAAGAAGAATAATTAAAGAGAAAATAGAGATTGCTGAAGACTGCACAAAATGTCAGTGTAGGACATAATTTTGAAATGACAGATACAGATTATGTTAGGTTATTATCTTTATATAATGAAATTTTAGCTGCTTAATGACTCTTCCATTTTCTTATTTTGTCTTCTGAGAATAGGGGCTATATTACATGTTCACTGCTCTTATATATAGTGTTGTTCAAATTGGTTACCATGTGTAGAAGAAATAATCCACTTGGGCCAAGCTGTACTTTTGCCTCTTTCATTCTAAAAAAAATGTTCCTGTTCATCTGAGTTTAAAGTTCTAATGGAATACCATTCCTTGCAAGTACTTTGGAGAAAGCCTTTTCTGTTTCCCTTAGTGTCTGCAAGTTATGACTGTTTAAATATGGAATAATATTGATATGCATTATTCCAGCAACCATAAAGACTACAGAGATTCACCATAACATAACTTGCTGGTGTTTTCAGGGGTTTGTTTTCTGGAGAGTTAGAGAAAGGAAGAATAAAAAAGACAAGGCAAGCTGGAAACCTTTTGCTAGGTTTTAACAGCTTAGTTTAAGCTGTGATTCCATTTCCTTTTTCTTCCTATCAGTGCTGACACAAACCAGTCTCAGCCTTAGCTACTTTTTCCTTCCCTAATGTCCTTTTTAATTGATTTGGTGTGATTTGGAGGGAGCCTGCTACAAGCTGGGTTTGGCTGAACCTCTCCATCTGGCCCTTTCCCGGTTGATGAGTTAGATCAGGAATAGTGATTTAGTTCTGTGTGAGGCTGCCCAGGCCAGGGGCAGGATCAATGGGAGGTGTTGACACAGGGTGGGAGTGTCTTGCACTAGAGTTCCTCCAAACACTTTATCCTGAAGCTATTGGTTCTTGCAAGGATGGAGCTTTTATTTATGTTCAAGTTACAGTTGCAAAAATACCATGCAGCATTTGGAAGGCCACAAGTTGTCTCTAGGGTTTTATTGGCTACTTTTTTCCTTTTATTGCTCTGTTTTACTAAACAACATCAGTAATAAGTAAAAAACTTTATTGTATTCAGCATATTTTAAATACTTGTCTAATAACCATATTGTGCCAGTTTTACTGTTAAAATCGGAGAAACTGTGAGGAGCTGGATTTGTGGCCATGTGAACTGTGGCAGGAAGGAAGATTTGGGAAAGCATTTCTCTGCTTTCTTTGGAAGCTTCCATGAAGCTGGAAGAAAATGTAAACATCAGAATCTGAGCGATAACTCTGCTGTGCCATTTTTATAGGAGTTCATTGTGTCTCATTCATATTGTCTTTTGAATATTTTTCTTTCTCTTGGAGATTGAGTAAAGTTGTCTGGATTCAGTAATGGAGGTTTAGGCGACCTGACCTCTGGGCCTGGGATTGGACAGGGCCATCTGTTACTGCAGCAGCATTGCAGGTATTGAAATGGCACTTGGCTCTGCTGGCACAAGTCAGAGAAATCTACAGAGTGAAAGTGGTGGAAAAAGTGATCCATAGTCTGATTTAGGAAAAACCAAAGTAACGGTTTATGCTGAGTGGTAGATGCAGCGAGAGTAAGACTTTTGTCCATTGTTTATGCTGGCAGTGACTGAAAGATGGACTCACCGCATTTTTTTGTAGGTATTTTGAACATGAAAGAGCTGTCCTTACATCTCATCAGGTGCAGGACAGAAATTTGCGTCCGTTTCTTTCAACAGTTTAGTTGAGCTTCTTAACAGAGCAGATGAGAGCAGAAAAAATAATTCTGTTATGGATTTCAGTCAGCATGGGTGGGCAACATCTAAAATGCTCCTCTGTGTGTGTTGGAAAGACACTGGTCCTGCTGAGTCAGTGCAGCTGATATAACTCTTAAGGAAACAAGATTGTGCCTTCCCTCAAGGGTGCAGGTATATACAAAGTGCAGTGCTGTGAGAATTTGTGAGGGTTTTTTAGTAACTGCTATTTAGAAACTGGCTGATAGCTGTGTGTAATTTTTCAAGAATCTTGTCATCTTGTGCTTTGACGTGCAGTTGCTTGGATGGTCAGAAGTAGTATCAAAGGTAGAACTAAGTTTATAGATGAGAAGAGGGTACTTTAAAAATAAGAACTGTTGAAGGAGGAGAATAATGTGGCCCTCCAAAGCTGCTGGTTTCTGTGGGATTAAGTTGGTCTGAAAGCTAAAACTGCTTTTAGAAGTTTTCTGAATGCACCTTAATAGAAATTGTGCTGCTCAGCTTGATGCTCAGAGTGGCTCCACTGCTGATGGGTTGGGGAGCACCACTGTAATCCTAGCTCAATGACTTCCAGACTTTTATTTCTGGCCTGCTTTCCTGCAGAATCTCTGTGTACTGCCACACACTGAAGCCTTTGTGAGCAGCATCATCTGCTTGTTGCTGGAGAAACAGATTTAGTGTCTGTTACTTTTTTTTTATGTTCTTCCTCGGATATTGTGTCATTGTACGGAGCATTGGTACTCCTTGTTACTGTGTGATGCCTTGTCTGTTTGTCCTCTCTAGAAGCTGCTTCAGCACCCACCCCTGTTGTGAGGTGTTGTATTCCAAAACTTCTCTAAGTGAAACAAATGTGGAGAATCAAGAAACAGTCATTCCATTCTGCTGTTGCCTACAACCTCCTTTCCCTGAGCAGTGCTCGGTCTCAGCTCTGTCAGTACACTAAGGCAGAGAGCATTGTATCACTCCACCTTTGTGACTTGTATTTTTACCTGCAGGTCTGGAATTGTTTTTGTAAGAGTGGAATCATAGCTGCAGTGTTGGTTGCCGCAGGGTGGTGGCTGGCAGCAGGAAGAATGCCGATCTCATGCTCTGAAATGCCTTTGCCTGGTGTCTTTTATTTGTGTGATGTTGTGCTATACATTGATGAACTCTCAGGGAAGGATGGGTTTCCTAAGCCACATATATAGAACAGATTACTGATCTGAATGCCATAGGCAGTTGTGAATCACCGCACCAAAGTACAGAGGAAAAGTTTGTGGGAAGCAGTATTAGTAAAAGATGCTTGTGCTATTTGCTTCTGTGTGTATTTTAGTAAACTGCTACTGGTGCATGTGAACTAAACTTTATTCTGTGCCAAGATGTGCCTTGTGAGCCATGTATAACGCTACAGGAAAGTGGATTTGAGAGGTCTTTGGGTGTAAGACAGAATTGTTTTCTGTTTGTTCCTTCCCCCCTTTCTCTTTCTTGAGACCTCCAAACGTATTCCTGGGCGCTTCTCCCATGTAAGGACTGTATCTTTGTGTTGTTCTTTGCCTTTGTGGACTGATCAGTTCTGGCTGCTGAAGTGCTTTTTGTTGAAGACCATTTTTTCTAAATTGATTTTACTGTAAAATGTAGGAATATACTTGTTGAAAGAGGAATGTCTGTCTTAGCTGATGAAAAAGGATGCAAAATGAAAATAATTGGTCTAGTAAATTATCTTCTAGAGTAGCATTTAGTGCTTGTTTGTTCTGAAAGACTGGAGAGGAGCATCATATATTACTATTTCTGGTAGAAACTATAAATTCCTGGTAATAAGAAGTGCTAAGGTTCTGTAACTAATGAACTGATTTCAGCTAATGGAAATGTTTTGTTTTGACTTAAGTTTCAATTGAGATATCAGTTGTGCATGAGGCAGTATTGTTTTAACAGTAGATATCAGTGAGGTTTTCTGGAATGTGGGCATTACATAGTTTAAGAGTGTGTTCTCCATCAGTTATGCTCATTTAAAAACCTGATTTCATATATGTGCTGGTTTACAGTTGAAAGTAATAATGTCAGTTCATGCATACTCACAACTTGGACTTAAATTAGTGTTTTTGGGGTGGCCAACTTCCCTCTATACATACTATACTGAAAGGAGTTTTGGAAATTATTTTATAGTAAGCCAAAAGTAATCAAGCACTACAAGTAATCTTTAGTAGAGTTTAATGGCAGCTTTTTCAGATGCATTGTAACAAACTTTTTTTTGTTTCCTTATAGTGCTGTTAGTGGCATGTTTTTAAAATCCAACTGTGGAAATTTAGACTGTTCTTGCTACCACTGAAAACATCTGTCTTGAATCCCTTACTTACCTTATATTGACATTGTTCCTGATGTGACCTGTTCAGATGTATCATTAAAATACATTACATATGTCTTTGTTCTTGTGTATTTGGATGTTGAAATTGACATGAAAAGCATATTTAAAGAACTTGATAAAAACCACCCCCCCGCCCCCCGAGTTTGTTTGTGTGTTACTTGTTCTGTGCCTCACCTGCGCTTCATTCTCTCTTTAGGGCAGAGGGCCAGATGCAGTACACACCACTGGATCTGCTGATTCACATGTAAGTCCAAAATACTTAAAAACAAACAAACAAAAAACCAAATAAAAATACCAGTGAAACCCACAAACTCAAAATAAGCCTGTTTTTAAAGAAAACTACTTGCTGCAGGCAGAATCTGGTGCAATGGGTATGTAACCTGTAGGTGTTTGCAAATGAACCATTGATTTTCATGTTTAAAAATATTCCTTGAAACTTTCGAAACAACCACCAGTATAGGAAGCTGTGCTGTATGGTATTGCATTCAAAATAGATTCTTGGACTGGAAGAAGCTTTAAGGACTCTGTAGGTTTGTCTCTTATACTGAGAATAAGAGATCAGTTGTAAGAGTCAGGATTTCAAACTGTCTTTTTAAATACAGTTGACTTCTCAATGATGAGATAGTGTGGCCCTAATTCCATCCCCCGAAGAGGTGATACAAGGACTCTCTGAAACAATACCTCAGCCTTGGCCGTATTGACTACCATCAGTGGTCCACTCTGGCCTCCAATCGGGAGGCGTGGAGACACACCATCCATAACGCTGCTGATTCCTTTGAGAATGCACGCAGAATCAGTCTCGAGGAGAGGAGACACCGCAGAAAGAACCGTGCCTCACCAACACTGCCTATGGAGACTTTCTGCTGTGCCTTTTGCAACCGGCCTTGCCTATCTCGCATCGGCCTTTTTAGCCATCAACGTGCTTGCAGCAAGCTTGGGTAGAGCCCTTCCCAAATCTTCGTTCGCGAAGCCGAGCCATGAATTCCATCCTTTATTTTAATTTCTGATAGAATTCACTTAAAGCAAAAGGTTAATTACCTTGTCTCACTGGCAACCCCAGCCCTGCGTCCGCCAGTGAAGAGACTTTGCCTGGTCACAGGGTTGGTACTTTGCATGAAGACCTATCTGTTTCTGAGCTGCAATGAAAACAGGCAGCAAGAACCGTACAGAGATTTAACACCAGACAATTCATTCTGTGGTTTGGATTTTCTTCAAGATTTCAATTTGATGTTGTATATCCAAAAGTCAATTACCAGCTGTTAAATTGCCTGTAAGATAGCATTATTCAAGTTGTGGTAGCAGAAACTTCGTAAGTAGGGATTTGCTTTACTTGCTGCAATTTGGAAAATTACTCTTAAATCTCTTTTGAATGTTTTGTGTTGTTGAAGGAACTCGGACTTCAGTAATTTGTGCCACCTCATAATCAATGCAGAGTTCTTTCTAATGGAGTTTGCTTTCATACAGAGATGTGATTACTCAGCTGCAAGTTTTTTCTTTGCTTCTATCATTTGCTTTACCCTTTTCTTGGTATTTTCCATTTTTTTAATGGAGGAGCACCTTCAAGTTTTGTATAGTTCTGTTGTTAGGATTTTTGTGAAGCTGCGTAGGGTTAATAATAATGTTATAATTGCCTACTGGCATGTAACTAGCAGGTGTAAATTAGGTTCAATCCTATTAACTTCATATTGCTCCAGCCACTTTGAAGGTCTTGGCCTGTTTTTTTTTTCTGAGACCCTTTCTAAACTGAGATCTTAGTGCCAGAACTCTTTTATCTTACAGCTGCTTCCCTAATGTCACTGGAACATACGTTCGCATGGCTGATCTGCAGGTATCCTGTAACATTAATGGGAGAGATTATTTTCTGATGACAAGATAAGCCTTGGGTAGGAGTGTGGTATTTGTTCTGTCTGCGGTGCTGTGCCATAGCAATATGCCCATGTTTTGCCAAGGTTGTATATTGTTTGTCAGACTCAGATATAAGCTGTTTTTCAGACAGGTGGAAGACTGGATTTTATTAAATTTAAAAACGCACAGATATATTAAAGTTTCTGATAAACCTGTCACAGCAGCTCGTGTTGACAAACATGGTGTCATAGGCCAGATAATTTCACGAACAATGCCGCATTCATTTGTAACCCATGGCGTTCCTTTCAGTGGTTAATCAGGGAACACTTTTCAAAGAAATATGAGCTGTTTGGTCATATGCTTGGCAGAGATCTAAGAGGTGTTTGTGATACTAAGCAAGGATTTTAAACTGGAGATAAACTGTTTTTCATGCTGCTTTTTTAATGTAAAAAAATTTGACTAGGAAGCTGATACTAGAAATAAAACTCTTTGCAAAGAAATCTATTCCTAGAGAAAACTTTTTGCAGTTGGTATCAGAAATTTTTTCGTAATATGACAGTGAAGATGTTCATCTGATTTGTCTTGATGTTTTATTGAATTGATTTTTTTTAAGAACTGTCATTGCAAGAGTTGTAGTTTTAAGCATCACTGTGCACTGTGTAAGAGCACCACAGATATTTTGAAGATAAGGCTAATGGCTTCTGGTTTGCTTTTCTGGGGCTTTGTTCTTGTGCTGATTCTTTACAAATTACTGTTTTAAGCTTGGAGCTTCCAGAGACGTTTCTTATCTTCTATTTTTGCTTCCCATTACTCATGTCTTTGGCACATGCTCCTCATCCTGTTGTCTTTCTTCTCTTACACTTCACTGCCTGTTGACTACCTGAATAGAATCTTAAGAATTCTAATTCTGGACTCCAGAAATTACTGTTACATGGAATGCTTCCTTCATCAGGGTTTTGGAAAAAAATTCAGAAGAGTAGAATTGTATGGAAGGTCTTTTGTTTTTTTTTTTAGCTAGTAGCTGAAAAACTCTAGAATGCATTTGTTTTTTCAGGCAAATCTATTACATTTTACCTTGAAGTACATCTGAAATTTAGCATCAGTTTTGTTGTTCCATTATACCTGTTCAGCCTTGCACAAACGTTATTCTGGCATAAATAGTTAGAAAAGCATTTAGAACTTCTCTTTTTTTATTGGCTTTTAGTTTGTTCTGGTTTTTGGAAACTGCAGTGATCAAAAGGGACCTGTAGTGCAAAGCATATATTTCTGAAGATTTAGAAACTGTATTGCATAGTGATAAGTTCCCCAAGTTCTTAGAGTTACTGCCCTTCAGATTTCAGCTGTGTTTGAATGGGTGTATTAAAAACTTCCTCATTAAACCAAGGATTTGTTTATAAAAAAACACGGATTTTTTTTTAATAGTTGTATTAGATAATGACAATTTCAGAGATAAGTACAGGAAGCCTTTTCTTTGTTTTATTTAAGTCACTGGTCTAGGCCAAGGTCAATAGTAACATTATTTTAATTGTTTTGTAAACAGTTTAATGTCTGTTGTCTTACTCCTTTTGCAGCCTCTAATGGAAAGTAAACTTAAAGCATTCAGTATTGGCAAAATGAGTGCTGCCAAACGGACTCTGAGCAAGAAAGAGCAAGAAGAATTGAAAAAGAAGGTAATGGTATATAGTGAAAATTTTATTTTGTATGCTGAGCTGAAATAAGTTTGCTTTTAGATTGCAGCAGGTTTTACTACCAAATGTCTTTATTTTGATAACTGTAGCTCTCAAAGAACAAAAGTGATTTGTATTTTACATGTTTAATTTGGTTTTGGTATCCATGGCATTAAGATAGAGAGAGGCTTAGTCTTTCCTTCTGTTTGAGAAATCAAATTCACTGGCTTCCTGAAAAACAAATTACAATAATACATGGATTGTCTCCAGTTTTGAGCAATACAACAACCATCGCCCTGAAGTGATTTTCTATTCTTCATTTGCTGTCTGTCATTGGATTTCAGTAATTAGGAAGAGTACCCGTTGTCGTTGAAGTTTCAGCACACATCCTTGTTTAATCTGCATTGCATCATTTTGTCTAATGGCGTTATTTGGAATTAATACAAATCTTAAAATTTTATACTGCATTTTACATTGCTTAGAAGTGTCCAAATTTTAGAAATATGTAGCTGGTAAGGTAAAGTTTTGGACATTTTGGGCTTTGAACTTCACATACACAACTTGTGCTGTGTTTCAGTGGCTTATCTCCTGAGTTTTTGGAAATACTGGCCCAAAGGCCATGGCCATGCTAAATTTAGTGTCTCAGCTTAAGTAACTTAATTAACTTATTCTCTGGGAAATAGAGAAAGGTGATGCTGTTGTTAATCTTCAGCCACATGGGTCAATCGTAATGGGTAAGATGGAACAGGCACTGTTCTCTCATGCTGAGGTCGACAAAGCTCCAGGCTCATTATACTGGTCTTTGATAAGAGCTTTTCTATTTGGCATCTTTTGAATGTTAAATTGCCATGTATGCTCTTGTAAAGGAACAGTCATATTGGAGCATACAGGCCTGATGTCTTATGTGCTGTGTTCTTCCCACATTTCTCAGAAATTTGAATTGTCTAAAAGTGAAACTCCTTTGATGCAGCTTGTAGCCTGAACTCTAGAAAATAAAAAGGATTGTCACAAAGCTAATTTAAGAGTAACTATCTGGTGAAGGTTGTTCTGCAGTGATAGTAAATAGATTAACATTTGTTGTGTAGGAGGATGAGAAGGCTGCTGCAGAAATTTATGAAGAATTCCTTGCTGCCTTTGAAGGAGGTGATGGTAATAAAGTGAAAACATTTGTAAGAGGAGGAATCGTTAATGCATCTAAAGGTATAACTAATCTTTTTTTGGGGATGGTGGGTCATTTGGCTTTGAGTAAAGATGGAGATTGGCTTTGAATTGTATTTTAAAATTGGTATGTTGCATCAGAAGCAGAAAAGAAGACTTGATGCTAAAATCTACTCTGTGCTTTGACTCACTTAGGTAGGCAGTGGCATGATTTGTCTTTTTAAACTTGAGGAAAAAATGCTTTGTTTTAAAATACCTAATCTTTGTTCCTTTTCTTCATATTAAAATATGTTAAATTATGTAAAATTCTTATTACCTCTTTTTAAATAATAAATTTAATTGAATGACCAAGACTAGAGAACATAATTCTTTCTAATGAACAATATTGTGCAGCATTAGTTAATATTTGTTTTTAATTTGCCATTAATTTCAGAGGAACATGAAACAGATGAAAAACGGGGTAAAATCTATAAGCCTTCGTCACGGTTTTCAGATCAAAAAAATCAACCAAGTCAGCCATCTAATGAGAAGCCTCCATCCCTCTTAATGATTGAAACCAAAAAGCCTGTAAGTTTCTTCCTTGAATATTCCCCCCATACTGAAGTATTTAGAAGTGCTTAGAAAAGGGCTGTGTGATCTTGCAGAGCGGTTTTATCTTCATTTATCACATATGGAAAGAAGGTGGAAGTTCTGATTTGCCCAGTGCCATAGCAGGTGACAAGATGGTGAGACGCAGAGGCCCAGGAGCCCCGTGTCCAGCAGGACACACGTGGTACTGGCTGGCCCCTTGGCTGCTCTGTGTTTGTGCTGTGTCCCTGCTAGCTGAGACAGGCTCCTAATGGATGTTGGAAAGTAACAGCATCTTCAGTCCCGAGAATTTCTGAAGTTTTATATCAATTCTTCTTGCTGTCATCTGATTTTAGTTTTTTTTTTTAACTTAAAACCAAAACGTAACTTGACCTTTGCATTAATCCAAGGTTTTCTTGGTGAGGGTCTTTGATTTTTTTTTAATTTTTTTTTTCGTGGTGAAGTTTAACAAGTCCCTTTAGAAGTCCCTCTGAGTTGTGCCTTCTGCATGATTTGGTAGTTGGATTTTTTTGGTAAATAAAGATTTCATAGTAAAAAATAATGGAAATATTATGAACAAATATAGTCTTAAGAGTCAAATGATAGTTACATACAGTTACTGTTATTATTGTATATGTGTAATGAATGTCTTGGATGTCTTAAAGTCATTTAATATAGCTTACTGTAATTTTAAAGCTTAAGTGAAACATGTACAATGCTGCCTGTTAGAGTGGGAAATGAGATGTAATGTGATAATTATGAGCAGTTCCATCCTAACCTCTTTCCAGCTTTAAACAAATCTCAGGTTTAGACTAGCGGGGTGATACTGGATGGCAGTTTTGATTTTCATTGCATGTAAAGCTCTGCAGTTACAGAAATGAAATGTAGCATTCTTTTTATTATGCTGAGCTCTGTTCTGTCATATGCAAGTGTTTGTAGTGTAAGAATATTACTGCTTTTCAAATTTGTCATAAATACTTATGAAGTAATGCAATCAGTTTACTCACTTGCCCTGTCCAATGGTGATTGAAGATAATGAGGTAAAATGATTTTATTTATTTGGCAGACCCTCCCCAAAAACAAAAACAAACAAACAACTTTGCCTGGGGTGAGTAGGAAGTCCAGTTTTTCCAAAGATGTAGTGTGTAACACAATAAATATTTTGTATGTCTGCCTATTGGAAACGTTTTCATTTAAATTTGGTTATATAAAAGCAATGTTGTTGAAGATAAAATTTCACATGAGTTAGTTCAGGAACAAATATTACTGTTAAAAAAAAGTAGTATTGCAATATCCATATCCTTTGTCATTCAAGAGTGCTTTTTCTGAGGATCCTAAACTATTTAGAATATCTGTTTTTTCAGACTGTATTTACATCCAAAAGGAAGCAAGAGAAGGAAATTATTTTCAAGTAGTATGTTTGTGGATAAAAAATTGAATATATATATGTAAAATAATTTACATATATATGTACACACATCTCTCAAATTAATTAGAGCATGATGGATTGCTAGGGATGTAGTCAGAGTCTTAGTTTCCAAGTGTAGCAAACTGACAAAATACCTCGGATATTTTAAATTTGTATGTTGTAGAGAGAGTGTTTGATCACACATGCTGCATTGTAAGAATGAGAAGTAACAAAGTTTAGTTTAAACTATCCTTAATTTTTTATTTTCTAGCTTTGTGTTTGGTAGTGCTCAGTCTGAATGTTTTCAAGTCTGTTTGGTCGTTGTTTTGTTTTTGTTTTTTTTCCTCCTGTAGTTTCCTTGGTTTGAAAGCTGTGGGTAAAATATGCATGGAAATTATCTAAACTTATGTTATATACTTAGCTTTTTGATTTTGTTCATTTTATCTTCTGAAATGTTGTCTGGTATATCTTTAATTTTAGCCTTTGAAGAAAGGAGAGAAAGAAAAGAAAAAGAGTAACTTGGAACTTTTTAAAGAAGAATTAAAGCAGTAAGTTTGATTTGTTTTTACTGTAAGTAAAGAGGATCCAAGGTTTTTGTCTTGTTTTAGAGACAGTATCTAGGATCATTCTTGCTAAGCTGTTTCCCGAAGGTTTTTATTTTGCTTTTTCCCCAGATGCTTGTGAAATGGTGTAAGTTAATTCACTTCAAATAACTTAATTAACACTTAATTCCTCCCATGCCTTGGCCTTGGCCAGTGCTGGGTCTGTCTTGGAGCTGGCTGGGCTTGGCTTTGTCAGGCGCAGGGGGTACTTCTGGCAGCTTCTCACAGAGGCCACCCCTGTGACACTCCTGCCCCCCCCACCCCAAAACCTGCCCTGCAAACCCAGTACGGGGATGGAGCAGAGACTGGGGCAGTTTGAAATGTCTGTCAGGCTTGGGAAGAATGTTTTGTCAGTGTTTCTAAACTATATCAAGATGAATTGCAGTATGAGGTTGAACTTTTGTATTAATCTGGAAATAAGTGTTGTAATTTGAGTCTAGAGATGTACTTCAACTGTGTAACATTAAAACCAAGATAAATAATGCTTGAAAAAGCAGATTCTTTCACTTCCGAGTGTGTAATACAACAGAAAGAGCAACAACTGAGTGCCATGTATTTATCTTGATGTTAAAGATGGAAAACAAATTATTCTGTATGCATGAGAAAACCATAAGTGCAACATCATAAATCCATACATGGCTTTTGTGAGTAATGTCTGAGCTTCACTGCTGTCTGTTCGTTAATTGGTGTCAGTGAGTTGAATTGACAGCCTGGTATTCCTGGTACGCAATGTCTTCATTTAAGGCCAAACTACAAAGAACCAAATAGTTACTTAAGTGACCACTATCCTCAGAGTTACCAACTGAAACAAAACCCTGTATGTTCTGGAAATAGTCATGTGGGTACGCCCGTGGTAGCAAAGGTAGAAGGAGAAATAGACACTTAAGGAGTTGTGTGCATCTCGGGAAGTCTTTTGAATGGTCAGCAGATCTCTTACAGTTGGATGTGGGATACAAGTCACTTTTTCAGAACACATTCTTACTTCTGGTCTTGTAAACTGCTTCTCAAACCAAGTCAGTTCTGTTTGAGAATAAAACACCCCTGACAGTATGAATGAGGATTGATGCAGCTGGAATAATTCCTGTCAATATGTTCCAGTTGATGAAACAAATTCAAACATACTGGCAATTTGAAATTTTTAACAAGCCTGTTGTTTCATACTAAAAATTCTCATTCTAAAGTTCTTTAAATCCAACTTTCAGAACACAAACTTCAAAATGGCTTTAAGTTGTTGCTTACATTCAACTTGTTTTGTAGGATACAAGAGGAGCGTGATGAAAGGCACAAAACAAAAGGTAGATTGAGTCGTTTTGAACCACCCCAGTCTGATTCAGATGGGCAGCGTCGTTCAAGTAAGTAGATGTTATTTTTTATGTTAGTTTGGGCTAAAAATCTTGTAGTCTAAATGGTATATATTTTTCTTCTCTTTATTCAGTGGATGCTCCTTCAAGAAGAAACAGATCATCTGGTGGTAATATAGATTCTTTTCTTACTCAATTTACTGTTGTAATTTAAATGCATAGCAGAGATTATGACTTTTTTTTTTTTTCCTGTTTTTTAATCTATCATTTTAGTACTGGATGATTATGCACCAGGGTCACATGATGTTGGAGATCCAAGCACAACAAATTTATATCTTGGCAACATTAATCCTCAGGTAAGTTCGGAGCCAAGGAGTGGCTGTGCTGGCATGTTTGGGTCCAGATCAATTTTTTTTTTTTATTTTATTCATTGGAATAAAAGCTCTGTACATACTGCTGCAAAAGTTAAAGTTTAGGCTACTAGTAAGTAGCTTAGTTAAAATTATTTTGCCATGGATATCTCCAAGCAAGGTGGATCATATCTCAAAAAATTGTGTGCTCAACTCAGATAATGTAACTTTTAAAATTCTTATTTTTGCAGTAGATTGCCATGGGGAGGTATCAATGAATTGTTGTTTTTTAAGAAACAGACAAAATTAAAATTTCAGCTTTTGGACAATTATATGAACGAGTGTCATAGAAATAAAGTAGCAGCATCCTGATTTTTACCTTTTTTCATGTAGATGAATGAAGAGATGTTATGTCAAGAATTTGGACGCTTTGGACCATTAGCGAGTGTTAAAATTATGTGGCCAAGAACTGATGAAGAAAGAGCAAGGGAAAGAAATTGTGGCTTTGTTGCCTTTATGAACAGGAGAGATGCCGAAAGGGCACTGAAGAATTTAAATGGTAAACAGATTTCTCAGTTGACAGCTGTAATAGTCTTTGTAGGAATATTGAGGGGTAACTGTAAGCACATTTTCATGCTGTTTTATCAGACCAGTGATACATGTTCTGTAACTCCAGCAGGTACCAGGCTGGCAGGGACTTCAATTTACACTGACTGTTTTACTGGCTGCTGAATGGTGTCAGAGTACAGTTCTTGTGCATTGTAGTGTCCTGAAGACATACATGGGGGGAAGAGTAATAAAACATTCATGTAGTAGGCCTTCATTTGCACAGGTCGTAGCCTGATAGATGTGAGCGAATCAGCCATGTAAGCAAAGGGTAAACCATGGCAGGCACACCTAAATGCTGCACTTACACGGAGGAATCCCAAGTGATGCAGAACCAATTCAGAATGTGATGGGGTTTTTTTACTTTCACTTTTTCAGGCAAGATGATTATGTCATTTGAAATGAAGCTGGGCTGGGGCAAAGCTGTACCTATTCCACCACATCCAATATACATTCCGCCTTCCATGATGGAGCATACCCTCCCACCTCCTCCGTCAGGACTGCCTTTTAATGCCCAGCCTAGGGAGAGATTGAAGAATCCTAATGCTCCAATGTTACCACCACCAAAAAACAAGGAAGATTTTGAGAAGGTAACTTAACAGTACCCTGGGCCATATCTCATTGTTGAATACTACATCTGTGACAGTATTTCAATGGCTGCATAGATTTGCATTGTTCAGGCTGACTTTGGCGGCCCTTAGTCTGCAAACTCCCTGGCTCCCTGCTCTAGCCCAAGGGAACCTACTTAATTCCTGAAGCTCTGTTTCATGTCTGTGTTAGGGTACAGTATATTGGGTCTTGTTTAATTTAATGCTGCTTAAAATCTGGCTATCATTTTCCCCCTCCAGGCTCCCTGGATTTTTTTCTCCTACGTCCCCCCCTTTTGTTGGCTGCCAAATTGCAGTATCTAAATTGTTTTATTTAGAGAAAATCCTACATTTTAATTTGGGTAGCATTATTTTTGCACTAGAGGAGTTGATGTATGTTGTGTAAAACGTAATTAATCTGGACATTGAGTAAGTATTTTATGCTACTTATGGAGTAAGTTTTCAGACTTTTTTTTTCTGGAATATTAGCTGTTAAAAGGGTAAGTATCTTGTAATCACAAACCAACTTGATTTACATTTGTAAGAATTTATTGATCTTTGAATGACACTTAAGTGTCAGAGCTGTTTTCTGTAAGACTTGGGAATATAGTAATGCCAACATGATCCAAGTCAAATAGTTTAGCCTCTTTTCATAAACTTAAGAACTCCTTAATTATATTTAGCATAGTTCCTATTCAGTGCCTCAATGTACATTCTGACAGGAATGTTCTGATACTTTGCAATTAGTGAACCTTTATGGTTCACTGACACAACCATTTGCATTTTGTGTAATTGCTTAGTTATAACTTCACAGCAGTGATTGCCTGCAAAACTTGTGATAGATGTGTAGTATTTTCATTGCATATGTATATTTTTGCTTGTTACTTGTTAACAATACTCACATATTCTATGTTTATTATCTGATGTGACTTCATATACAGACTCTGTCGCAAGCCATAGTCAAAGTGGTTATCCCAACAGAAAGGTACATGTTTTTCTTTATTATTACTGATCTAAATATAGAAAATTTCCCCTTCGGAATTTTAAAGAAAAATGGTGATGTTGAGGAAAAGGTAATGGCTTGACTGAGCAATGGTTCTTCATGACACTTGAAAGAAATGTGTGTGGTTTACAGTCTTACTATTCTTATCTTAATAACTTTTTAGTGAGAGTAGATTTAACTAATTATCTTTTGCATTTAATTGAGCGCTAGAAATAGTTGCAGGGTAATTTTGTCAGTGAACACCAGGGTGAAATAACTTGTCTCATAGACACTACGTAAGTCCTGACAAACCTCTGAGGACTGGGATGCAACTGTGGGGCTTTTTCTCTCTGTTACTTTTTCTTCTTTTTTTGACTTGTACGCTTTGTAACCAGTTCAATTAAAAATATTTTTTTATTTCTGTAACTTTTTAAAAAATGTGCAGCAGTTAATAATTTTGTTCACTTGAAAAGGTAGTTTTGTATTATTGCAAGGATATTTTTTTGTTTTGGTCCCCAGCACTGCTCCTACCTCCACAGTAGTCTAGGTATACTCTTGCTCAGTTAAGCTAAAACCCTTTCCCAAACATAGGAACACAACACTGTTTTAAAAGTAAAGAAGCACAAAAGATTACCAAATTCTCTTTGACATTGGCCTTGGTGAGCAACACCAGCTGAACTGTCTGCGGCAGCGGGGGACCAGGAAAACATCATGGGATGGATTGGGAAAGTATACAGTTTTTGACCAGACATTGGTACGATCGGCTCCAATAAATGTGGTTTTATTATAACTGAAAAACTTTTTTTTTTTTTGTTGGCCAACTTAAACTAAATGACATTTTGAAATAATGCACTTTAAACTATCATGTTGTTTTTTTACTACACTGTTTTAATTGTCACAAAGTCCCTTTTTTCTTTTTTTTTTGTGTGTTGGGGGGCAGAAAGAGATTTGTGAAGCTAGTTGTAGTGCATTAACATACTTGTCAGTAGATGCTCAAATGCACTGGTATTTTTGATGAAATTTTAGCACAGTATAATTTTTGTTGGATAGAGACGTGAATATTCAGGGCAGCCAGGAGGAGTCTTGAGAAACATACTGAGTAGCAGAGCAAGTACTTGTGGAAGTGTTCAGTGCTTACAGAGTAATTAGCTTTCAGAGAAAAGATGTGTCCATTTTATTTACTGTAGCTTTTTAAAATATGATAAAGTGTGATAAGAACTCACATTAAATGAATTGTATTTGAAAATACTTTTAATTATTCTTTTCCTGATGACTTTCGAAGTTGACGACTGTTAAAGTCTATTACGCAGTGCATCACATCATGCAGAAATTTCAACTGACTTCAGTGGGAAAATGTGTTTAATTATTCTCCTTTAATTAAAAATTTTACTTCTTAGTATTTAGTAAACGTAAAACCTTGAGTATATACAGTCAGGGTTTTTTTGAGACATTCACTTCCAAGTAGTCCTGTCTTTTATACCATATCTTTCAGATATGGGATGTACTGAATCTGTTTTTATACATCTTAGGGCTTCACAAAGCAGATGTTCTTGTCCAAGCATAAGCTGCTCTTACACAACTTTATTCTACTGGATGAAAGAAAAATTAGATGAAAACCAATGACATCGTTCTGTGGGAAGCCAGAAATGATCACACTGGACCTGCCTAAAAATAAATGGATGGTGTAATAACTCAGAGGCTTGGGAGCTAATTGTAGATTTCTTTCTTATTGATCTTTTCAAATACAGTTCATATAATGAGAGCAATCATACTGTGTTTAGACTTTCAGAACACTGCTTTAAATAAAATGGCTACAGAATTGTTGAGACTATGTCGTCTTTACAATGTTTCTGGGATTATAAAAAGCAGTCAGGAAAGTTGAACTGTTTGATTTTTTTGTGTAGTATTTGAGATAAATGTAGATTCAATGCTAAATGGTCTAACACAACAGTTGCTAAGATGGCAGGGACAGGTTTCTATTACTCTGATTTGAAGTTGTCTGGCAGAACTTGGAATACTCATGGTAGAAAATAGTCACATTATGAAGAAGTAATAGAAAATTCTGCAGCTTTTCACTGTAACAGTTATTGAACTTCAATAATTAAAAAAAGTGCTAGAAGGAAGTCTAAAGAGATTCATGTAAAGAACCAATATCTGTTTGTTGCATCTAAGAAAATAAATTAAAAAATGTAAGAATCTGTATTTTTTTTTTTTTTTTTTGGTTTGCATCACATTCAAAGGACACGTGCTGTGAAGCTTTTGATATGTGTAGGTAATCTATTTTGGAAATTCAGGACCCTGTTTCCAAAAAACCCCAAAGGGGTGGAAACTGGCTGTCACTATTGGATAAAGCTCAAATGACTGTCTCCTGTTAGCATGCTTAGAAGGGACTCGGCATTTTCAGATGGGGCTTGAAAAATGTGCACTTCACATCCACTTCTTGCCTGTCTCAGGCTGTAGTGCTGAATGAAATGATAGAGATTTTTATTTCTTTTTAATCGTGATTTGGTTCACTTTGGGCGTACGAGAGAAAAAACATGGGATGGTTTGACACGAAATGATGGACAATTTTGTTCTATGCCAATAGCTGAGTCTTGACCAAAAAAAGATGATCTAAGTTTAATAAAACCATTGGCTTGTTTGGCGTCAAGAAGACTGTTGGCTTTTGCTTTCAGACTTGAAGAGTTTGAAAGCTGAATGCAGTAGCTATTGAATATTCAAAAGTATGTGTTTTATTTTGAGCATAATACTCAGCCACTTGTTCCCCTGTAGAACTTCAGTTAACACTTCAGACTTTTAGTTTAGACAGTGTAGATGAGGGCTTAGTTTTTGATAGTTAATTGTACTTGCGTGTTTAGTTGCCCATTTTTCTTCTAAGCAAGAGATGGTTGTAGGTTAAGCTGTGGAAATTCAGGAAAGAGGTCTCTTCTAAAATTCTTACTCTACCACTGCTAGGCATGTTTTGATTTTAGAATGCCCGTGTCTGTGATGCAAAGCTATAATATGTTCCATGTTACCTTATCTTTTATACAGATTTCTTAACAATACAGCAAAATAATCTCCTGCAGAGTTATAGTATCTTAGGTGGAGTGTAGTTTTATATAGTGTTAGGTCTGAATCAATTTTTCTTTAACTGTGTTATTGTTGTAGGAATTTGCTCGCTTTGATCCATCGAATGATAGAGTTTGTGGTTCGGGAAGGGCCCATGTTCGAAGCTATGATCATGAACCGCGAAATCAACAACCCCATGTTCAGGTGCTTATTGCTTTGCTCAGTTGCAAATAGCATGAGCTGTTTTCACTGTTGTTAATGTCTGGCATTTTGGAAATACTTTTGAGAGTTGCTTTTACTGTGTCTATGTGCGGATTTAAGCATTACAAATTGTACCAATGGTTATAAAGGAGAATGTACTTTTATTCCAGTTGTTACTAATGTGTACATATAAATAAAAAAATACTACACACACACTTTAAAATCCATTTATATATATATATGTAAAATAAATAAGTAACATTGAAGTCATGCTTTTCTGAGGGATTCACAGCTATCAGTGGAAGCAGTAGCATGCAAAACAGTAAGACTAACTCAATGTGAAGTCTGCTCTTCCTGGAGCCTAATTTCTAACCTTTAGCAAGAGCTGGGAGTAATTCTTCTTTGATGCCAATAGGATTAAACTTTGGCTGACATCGGGAAGTTGTGAGAATTTCTGAGTCTTGTCATTAATGAAATAAAAAAGGATCAATTTCCAAATTTCTTTTGAAATGTAGTCTCTGAAAAACATCTTGAGGGAAATGCTAAATGGCTTTTTAGCAGTGTTTTATTTGCAATAAAGTTGAAGTGCTCCACTATGTTTTTTATATATAAAATGAGAAAATATGCAGGTCAAAATATCCTGGCCTTTAAAAATGGGCTGCTGCCTCCCACCCTCCGTCAGATGTTGCTGGTGTTCTGACAGACAATTTACCGATGGAAACCTTCAGGTCATTTAGTATTTGATCTGAGGCACCAAACTGTAACTACAAGCTCCTGCACCCCTTGTGCTGAGGTGCAGTGGCTCCTCTAGTGACTCCTTGCACTGATGATTGCTCTGCTTTGCTGAGAGGTTGCACACTTGTTCTTTTTGAGCCTGTTCTGCTTTTAACTTGAGAGAAGTGCTATGCCCTTGTGGAGCTGTGCTCTCTGCTTTGCAGATTGCACGTGTGTGTGCGTGGAGCAGTTGCACGTGTTCTGCCCAGCTGTGCTGTGGGTCCACGTGCTTTTAGCTATCTGGTGTTCACTCGAGGGCTAAAGGGGAATTCTGGACTGGGTTTGGTTATTTGGTTTATTGGGTCCTTGGATTTTGCTTCAGTTTTGTAATATGTTTTGTCTCTTTTCTTTGCTCTTTGGTTTAGGTTTTTATTTGAAAACCAGACTCCAGCCCATGTGTATTATAGGTGGAAGCTTTATTCAATTCTTCAGGCAAGTAGAATTTTAGTGACAATTCATAACTTCAAGCATAGTAAATTAAAAGGACACAAAAATGATTTTTTTTTTTTTTTTTTTTCAGGGAGATGCTCCAACCAAGTGGAGGACAGAAGATTTCCGTATGTTCAAAAATGGGTCATTTTGGAGGCCACCACCATTAAATCCATACTTGCATGGGATGTCAGAAGAGCAAGAAGCAGAAGCTTTTGTGGAGGAGCCAAACAAGAAGGGTGCACTTAAGGAAGAGTATGTGCTACCATCATTTATAGTGACGTTTTAATTGCTAGTCTGCTTGTTTTTTCCTGTTATGGTTTTTGTAGTTTTAATATATCCTCCTTAAATGTTGTCATACTTGTCATAGTATTATTTACGTGTCTTAAGTAAATGTCTCTTAACCTCAGTGCTTTTCAGTTAGTCTGTTTTGAGCATATTTGTTGCTAAATATGTTCTGAATGTGGTTAAATTTGTCATCACTGAACAATGAGTCCTTTCATTCCAGTTGTTACTAAGCCTTAATTTGGAAGTGATCAGGAAGATGAGAGATTTTCCTCCTTTTCTGTCATTAGCATATGGAGTTTTTTCCTTGTTTTATTTTTCTCATCATAGTTACTCTACCAGTCGTAGTTCGGAATGTTTTAATTCACAATTTATTTCTTATACTTTCTTTTGGAAAGGCTCGAAAAGATACTTCTATGACAATGCTCTCTAAATATGGAGGTCAGGGAAAAAGTGACGTTTATTCTGAATTTAGTAATTTCTGAATCTAGTGTTTCTTACTCCACAGCAGAAATTACATGCATGCTTTAGATTTATCCATTTTGGTTTAGGCCTAAACTAAATCCAAAAAGATAATTACCTTATTAGAGAAACTGATGTGTTAGATTAGGTATTTCTCAGCTGTTCCTTGATTTCTCTATGTAGTCAAGACTTGAGTGGGCATTTTTTTGCACTTTATGTGATGTTGATGCATAAATTCATGTGCCACTGAAAGAACTCAGGCAGTGGAATATAAAAGTATTTAAAAGTGCTTTTCTCCTAAAGGTGGAAAAATAAAAAAGCCCCATAATTAAATGGAAATTCCCAAAAGTGTGTTCCATTTTATATTGAAAGTGTTAAAATTCCTTCAATTGCAGGCAGAGGGACAAACTAGAGGAAATTCTGCGTGGGTTAACACCTCGGAAGAATGATATTGGTGACGCGATGGTTTTCTGTCTCAATAACGCGGAAGCGGCTGAGGAAATTGTAGACTGCATTACAGAATCACTGTCCATTCTCAAGACTCCTCTTCCTAAGAAGGTGTGTAGATTTTCTAAATGCTTGTATTTTGGAGGAAGCACGAACATATCATTTATAGGCATTATTTCATAAGTTTCAAGTAGTGCTGAGGTTTCATACTAGTATGTGGACATGAATTTAAGTATGCTTTTTTTCCTGGGATTTTGTTACATATTTTTATTCCTTCTGGACTTACTGGTAAATAATGTTCTGTCTTAGCGTGAAGTTGAAAGCAAGGCCATTAAAATTGGAATGTCATGATTTCTCCTTTGTAGTACTGTGTTAGTATGTTAGAGTAGTTAGTACCCTGCAGCATAAAAGGGGGCTGATTTCCTCTTGTAAGTTTATTAATGATGTGTCTGTGCTACGCTTAGTTCTAATTAGGTACTCACAGATAGTTGAAGCTGTCTTGTATTCTTTCTGGAAATGCGCCTGTGTGCTCGGGATCATTTAAACTGGAGTTAATTGGAATGTTCCTTATTGCAGATCGCAAGATTGTATCTCGTGTCAGATGTGTTATACAACTCTTCTGCTAAAGTTGCCAATGCTTCCTACTATAGAAAATTGTAAGTATAATATTTTGGGTGATTGGCAGTTAAAAAAAGGATTCTTGCGTTCATCTCTGTATGTACCTCTCTGGATAAACGTGGTTGTAGAGAAATTCACACTTTTCTATGATGCTGCTGTTACAGACTGGTGGTATTTATATCTGTTTGCATGAAAATGTGTAAGATGTAGCATGTTGGTAATGCAAGAAGTGTGTATGCCCTGTGCAAGGGAGCACTTGCATGGAACTCCATAAAGGTGAGAATAATGCATGTGTCCCTGCAGAAAGAGCCTGGAGATAATATTCAAGAGGTGACATAGCAAATAATTCACGCAAAGAAGTAAATTTTTGAAACAGATTTATTCTTAGTAAAGTGTGGGAGTTTTAACTCTCCGTGAACTTTGGAGAAGGTGTGAGGAGATTATGTACTTTAATTCTAGGGTGCTGAGCAGAATTTAGGGAAAATGTCCAAGGGACAGTATCCTTGTCTTAGTAGATGTTCGTGTCTTCTTCCTGGAGTCTCTCTAATGTTATGGCAGCATGATGGGAAATTTTTTTTTTTTTACAAAACTCCAGAGACTGCAGTGGAAGTTCCTTGTTGCAGTGTGTCTGTGCTGTGCTGGTTTGTTTTTTGCACATTGAGAGAAGCTCAAGGGAAGTTAGGCACAGTGCTTTCACTGAGGGCCTCACTGAGTAAATTAGAATAGAAACATAACTAAGAAATTGACTTATTTTTTAAATGCAAATTGCATTTTGAGACAATCCTTTCGTTGTGTCTAAGGTTGTAAAACTCCTTTTATCATCCTCTAGTCTTTCCAGAGTGTTTAAAGAGACTGCAGCAGATGTGAAGATCTCCCTTCACAGTTCTGTTGTTGTCGCAGGTGATTTAATATATTGTTATCATACTTGCTTTATAGTTCAGTTCATGGCTACAGTAGGGATCAGAACCTTGTGCTTTTGAGTCCTGTGTCCCAGGTATTTTCATGAATTATGTATGTCCAGAAAGCATATATTACGAAGTTTAACTAAAGAAATGTATATGTTTAATTCTAGTTTTGAAACAAAATTATGTCAGATATTCTCTGATCTCAATGCTACTTACCGTACAATACAAGGCCATTTACAGTCTGAAAATTTCAAGGTATGTATTTCATTGTTATTTACATGACATAGAGGTCATATAAATAGATGTTCCTGCACAAGAGATTGCATACTATGATAAGTGGCTTAGACATCAAGGTTCTTAATTTAAAAAAAAAAAAAAGTTTTCTCTTTTGCAAGGCTAGCCTTGAAATTAAAGAAGAAAATTAACATCTTCCAGTTGAAGTGTACAGGTAGATACATAGGTGTGGAGTTGAGTGGATATCTATCTAATATTTAAATTGCAGACAAGGCCTTCTAGCTTTCCTTTTATTTTTGGATCATCTATATTTCAATTTCAAAAATAAGCTTGGGTGCTCAGTGTGGAAAGAAACTCCTGGACAGAACAGCATAAAGTTACTTTTAAATGTTATTGTGGTAGGCTTTATTTTTAGATTTTTGATAACCAGTCTGACCACAGGTCGTTGAGAATGATTTTTGAGATAAAGTGCTCTGCTTCTCACGGTTCTCATGCTTGGCCTACCTTTCATTCTCCCATTTCCAAGATGCCTCTGCACTTCTTTATTCTTCTTTATTTTTCAATCAGAGGCTTTAGATACAAAGCTTACAGTGTAGTCAGCTTTTCTGTATTCTGGTTGTCCTGCCTTCTTTGCTCTCAGTTGCTCTAGACTGAGAATCAGTTTTAGTTATCTGCTATTTTAGAACTATTTTGTTCAATTATAAGACAGGCAGTAGATAATTTTTTTTTATATTTACATATTCAGTTACATTTAGTGTGTCAAACTTGAACTGAAACCCATCATTTCAAATATACTTCTCCAAAAGATCAGAATCGTTTGGGTTGGAAGGGACCTTAAAAATCATGTCATTCTAACCCCCTGCCATGGGCAGGGATGCCTTCCACCAGCCCAGGTTGCTCAGGGCCCCATCCAGCCTGGCCTTGGACACTTCCAGGGATGGGGCAGCCACAGCTTCTCTGGACAGCCTGTGCCAGGGCTTCTCCACCTTCACCTGAAAAATTCTTGCTAATGTCTAATCCAAACCAACCCCCCCTATCAGGTTAAAGCCATTCCTCCTTGTCATGTCACCTGCCCTAGTAAGAAGTCCTTCTCCAGCTTTCTTGTAGGGGCTTTAGGTGCTGGAAGGGCTCTAAGGTGTCTCCAGAGCCTTCTCTTCTCCAGGCTGAACAGGATGGAAGTAGGAACACCATTTCATTTCAATAACATGAATAAGCCAGTGTTAATTTTAGTTATTTTATTTTACAAAGAGAAAGATAGTTTCTCTTACTTATAGTAGAGGCACCTGCTTCGAACATCAGGGCAGAATGAAACTTACTGTCAGGAGAGGACTGTGAATAGCTGACATGGATAATGTAACAGGATTTTAAAGGGAAAACAAAATCCAAGTGAGATTTTATAGAAAGTAGTTCCTATATACATACTTTTGTAGAATTACTGGTCTTGCCCAGCATGGTATCATTGTAATATACTGTAGTATGGAACTATTTAGGAGTAGCTGTCTGCAGTAGGAGGTCTCTGTGGTCTATTTCCCATCACTTACAATTTCTTAATACAAATTCATGAGCTTTTTTTTTCCCCCCTTGCTTCTAGCAACGGGTAATGACATGCTTCCGAGCATGGGAAGACTGGGCAATCTATCCAGAGCCGTTTCTGATCAAACTGCAGAATATTTTCTTGGGGCTTGTAAATATCATGGAAGATAAAGAGACAGAGGTAAGCGACCTCAGTGGTGATTCTTGAAGATGGCAGGGAAATATGTGTAAATATGAAATAGCACTTGCACGGATCATTTTACTGTCTCTTTTAGGGTGGATAAACCTATCTTTTCTCTGAATCCTTGCTCTTAAATACAGGTGTAACATATTTTCAAATGCAGATACTGTTTAATCTGTTCATGGGTTGCTTGCTTGTGGATTGGTTGCTGTGGTGGAGTTACATTGTGAAACTTTCAGAGCAAATACTAGAGCAGAATGACAGGTATTTCCTTTGGAAATACTCTGTAATATCTGTCTCTGAATGTTGAGTGGAATTTCAGGCATTGTAACTGTGGAAACATGCCTTTCAAAATGGCAGGAGGGAGACCCACAGTTTAATTGGAAGGGTAACTTATTTCTCTTAGCAGAGGAGCTGGGTTAACATGCATTTGAAGGACAGTACCTGTACTTAACAAGTTAGAATATGTAGCTGTATTTATAAGTTACGTGTGTTCCTGAAATTTGTGTTCCTGCTGAATAGTTGTTCATTTTACTGGCCTTGGGAAACCCTTCATATCTATTAAGTATAATTTGTCTAATTGGCTCATTTTGAGCTAAATTTAGTATTTCTTCTTTTGAATATAGGTATTGCAAAGCTTCCAGTACATTGTGGGCAAATTCCAAGTTCTTGCCTATAATTTTTATAGGAGGGTATTGTTGTATTATTTCCTCTACAATGAGCAACTTTACTTACTAGCAAAAATGTTTAAAGCTGAGGTTTTTGAGGTTTTGGTATTTTTAAAAGTACTTCTTTAAAAAGGAATGATTTTATAATTGGAGAAATAAAGAAAAGCAATGCAGATTATTATTTGCTTTCAGGAAGTACCGGATGATCTTGATGGTGCTCCCATTGAGGAAGAGCTTGATGGTGCTCCACTGGAAGATGTGGATGGAATTCCTATTGATGCTGCTCCTATTGATGATCTGGATGGAGTCCCAATTAAATCGCTGGATGATGATCTGGATGGAGTTCCTTGTACGAAATGTTTCAGCTTTCAGTTTGAATCTTCAATCTTTGATCTTTTTTTTCCTGAGTAGTTTTTACAAATACACCAAAGAATTGATTTGGCATGTAGCATTCTAAAATGTTGACTTGATTAATTTCAGTTTGCCCTACTGCTTTCAGATCATAATTGCTTCAGAAGTGTAGGTGTGTCGTGCATATCAGGTTCTGAATCCTGGTTTCTTTGCAAATAATATGATATAATCTGTTTCAGTATTTGATTCTGATTGCTATCTTAGTATTTTTCAATTTCAGCCTTTGATGAGCTTTGGAAGTTACTTTTCTGTGTCTCTTTCTCCAACAGTGGATACAGCTGAAGACTCAAAAAAGAATGAGCCTATATTTAAAGTCGCCCCTTCCAAATGGGAAGCAGTGGATGAATCAGAACTGGAAGCTCAAGGTTAGTTTTGATTACTTCTGTAAGTAAAATGAAAGCATAATGTCACCTCTGTAGTGAGTATTTTTGGCTCATCTATGCTAAAGTGCTAATGGGATTCTTGTAGTAACACAGTAGGATTTTCAGCTGTAACTTCTTCATTGAAGTTTTAACCAAAAAAGGAAAATACTGTTTTCTGTTTGGTTATTTTGCTTTAATAACCTACCAACCCTTAAAAATAATTTCCAGTCTGTTAAGAGTAAATATTGAAAACAAAAAAAATCTGGGTAGTGGTTGGCAGTCTTTTCAAATCTTGGTTTGGAAGATAGTATTTTGCAAACTGACAAATACCTGTCTGCTTTTGAAGGATTTACCAAAACATGATATGCAATGTAAGTGAATAGCTCTGAATAGCAAATATTCTGGTAATGGACTGGTTTGAGGATTTCTGTGAAATAGAAAGTCTGCATTAAGTGCTAGATGCTGGTACATTTTAGGGCAGTGTAATTCTTACTATATCTACAAAGACTAATTTTCTGATTAATTGATAGCTTTTTTTGTTGTTAAAATTACCTTACTGTCTCTTCTAGCTGTTACTACTTCTAAGTGGGAGCTTTTTGACCAACATGAAGAATCTGAGGAGGAGGAAATTCAGAAGTAAATACTTTTTCATTCTGATGAAAACATACTCATTTTATGCATTGAGTGTCTTTGGAACTCCCTGTAAGACAGATATGTATTACAAGAGCAGAAACAAAATGAAATTTTGAAAGCAGGAAAATAAGAAAGTGGAGGCAAATCAGGATTTTGGTGCAGCATGCTTTCAGGCCCCAGAGGCTTTTTTCTAACACAGTGAATGACACCTTTTGCTAGGGTTGTTGACAATAATATTTAAATTGATCTGACTGGATAATTTAATGTCAAATGGCAAGAGCTAAGGTAGTAGTATGGAAATCTTTTTATTAGGTGTATATATATGTTTCTAAACCTCTGCCTTTTGCCTTTGAGACAAACACAGTGAGTCATGTTCTGAAGTACATGGTCCTTTGGATGCTGATAGGATCCATGCCAGCAGAAATTGGTTTGGAGTAGTCTTTTACTTTGCTCTTCAGACAACTGAGAGCATCTGTTAGTTAATGCTGGAAGTGCCTTCCTGCATTGTGTGCAGTCCTGCAGCACCCTAGTGGCCAGTCTGGGAATGTAATTTTGGGGATCTGCCATGTCTCAAGTTTATCTCCCAAAAGCAAGTGTGTTGCAAATTTTGTTCTTTTATTAAACTTACTATACCAGAAAAGCTTGATTGCAGCACTTTAGGAGATTTTGTTGAGGTAGTGGATTTGTTTTGTAGCTGAGTGTATTGGATGACTGTGAATTTCATGAATTCTTTTGTGCACTGAGAGAAGTGTGGATTATGTGATGAGTAGTAAAAACTAACAATTTAATTAAATGAAAACACTAAGGTATCTGTCTCACAGAGACTAATTTGTCCAGACTTTTACATAACCATCTTATTTAACAGATTTCAAAACTAGTAACTAATCGTAGAAACTGAAGTAGGAGAACTAGCAAATTTTGTATATACTTGCGACAATTATCTGTTACATCTCAGCTAATTCTGTGTGTTTTCTATGAAGTCAAGAAGAAGAAAGTGAAGATGAGGAAGACACTCAGAGCTCTAAATCAGAAGAGCAACACATGTATTCCAATCCTATTAAAGAAGAAATGCCTGAATCCAAGTCATCGGTCAAATATTCAGAAATGAGTGAAGAAAAGCGTGCCAAGCTCCGAGAGATAGAGGTGAGCACGGGGTGTTCTGTGCCACCCTTCTGTACCTTTCCAATCCTCACCCCATCCTGAGTGCTGTACATATTAGAGTTATTTTTACTGAAGCAATTATAGTCCTATTATATAGTGGCTTTTTTTTCAGTCCAGTGTATTTTTGTAAAGGTATATTTGTTCACAGCCTTGCCTTGCCTGGTTTTGACTTCCAAATAACAGAGAAAAAAGTGAAAAATTGAGTCAGGGAACATTGCATTTTGAGAACTGCTGTTCCTTTTCAGTGTCCTGTTTCAATACCACTGGTCTTAGATTGCTTGGGTCCCTGTACACTGTCCTCCTCTTGGCAAATGGGAATGATTTTTGGATGTGGCTGTAGTCCTATACCTTTCTTGTTCTGTTTCTTGCCTTGAAGTGTCTGTATTTTATTGCATTTAAAAGTGGTTCTTTTCACTGTGTCAGCTATCAAACAGTGAAGGAGATGTAACTAACCTAATGTGGTATTTTAATGGCATTTATAGGGCTCACTGGTTCTTCTCTTTCGTCAAGCATAGGTATCAGTGTAGCACAGATTGTTATGACTTTGTGCTGGCTTCTAAGCTTGGGTCTGACTGAGAATGGAACTGGAACTGGAATTTAGCACGAGCCTTGTCTAGCAGTGAAGCCCTTCTGACATACAGAGCCATGCAGGAACAGGTTTAAAATTGTATGTGGCTTTCCAGGGTATTGAAACCCAGGGTACAAGCATTTCTGTATCTGGTGTACATTCTGTTCAGTGCATTTAAATTATATTAAGGAGCTGCTAAACTACTTACTGCAGTTGTAGCATCTCCAAGTGGCAGGTTATAACTTGGGTAATATTTTGAAGGTGAAATTGTGGCTGTCTAGCTGTTCATGCTATAATGTGCAAGTTAGCTGAAATCAGACATGTTCTTTTAAGATGTTCAGATGGTAATATTTTAAAATGTCACAACTGTTGTTTCTTACAAATACACCTCTGTTTAATAATTCAGATTTTATTGAAATTAATAGCCTATAACTAAGCACTTAGAAATCTCTTGCTTTGTATTGCAGTTTGAAAGCTGGTGATATATAGCCATATTAAGTGAATAAATTCTGAATTTGAGAAAAGCTGAATAGGATTTATGTCTGACCTGACTCATGGTGGCAGTACTTTTGTAGAAAATACAGGATGTTAGGCTAATGAAAGTACGAGTGAAACTCATTTTCCTGTTGCTGTAATATTGATTGTAGCAGTTACAGAAAGGGTCCTCTCAGGTTGTGTATCTTTTATAGATGTTACCGTGGCAGTTGTGGAGGCACATTAGGAAGTGATTTACTTTAACCATTGTCAGTTTTGTACTACACCAGTGCTCTGAGTTCTTTCATCAATATATCCTGTCAGTGACAGTTTAGGTGGCAAATATTTGAGGTTTTCAAGCTCATGTTTGCATTTAATTTTTTTTTGGTAAGTAAATTACCATCTTGGTTTCAGACTTTCATAATTGCCGGAAAAGGATAGTAATTTTTTTTTCATTTGCAGAACATTCCAGACACTATGTAGGAGTACTTAAAATTTCTCCGCAAGTTTGTCATTGACAGGAAGGTACTTCCTGTACTACTTTAAGGCATTCACACTCAGAGTTTCTTCTTAGTATGTACTCAACCCCTGCTAAAGCCCACATCCATTATTAAATTTGAGGGAAGGAACTGAGGGGAAAAAACAGCCAATTACCAGCTTTAACAATTATGCCATCTAATACATGCTGTAAAAAATGTTGTTTAAAATATTTGGCAAAAAAAAAAAGGTGCTCTGATTCTCTGGCAATCTACACAGTGAGTGCCGGGGAATCTGAAAAAGGGTTTTTCATGCATTTTTTTTGAAATTCATGAATACAAACGACGATCCTTTCTCTCTCTGTTAATCCTTCTGAGGTGTGAATTCTTTCCAGAACTTATCAAGAGCAGAGGCTTCCCTGTAGCACCAAAGAACAGGGATTTCTTAACTGGCTTTTTTTCAAGTGTGGAAAGATGGCACTTTTCTTTACATTGTAACTCAAATTTCAGTTTGGTCTTTATGGTGCTGTGAGTGCGTATGTTTTCTTCTTCCACACTAGGACATACAAAAGAAAGATGTATTTCTCTTTGTAAAGAAGTGGTAGGAAAATGTGAATTTTATTGTTTAAATTGCTCATTAAGTTTGTTTCATCAGAGTGGTCAAAATCTCAGACAAAATGAAGCTGCACTGTTCTCCTTGGACCTTTCTCTAAGGTATTTTACTTCTTTCTCCACCTTGCTGCACAGGATTGTATAATCCCACCCTAAACAAACAAGCACAACAGGCTTCATCTGCAGCAGGGGACAGGCTCTTCACAAATCCAGGCACAGTGGTGCTTCCAAAAGGGCCAAGCAGGGCTTTAGTCCTCTTTAGTAACTGCCTTTACTCACCTTTGTGTTTACCACGTGAGACCTCAGAGTAGCGTTTGACTGAGGCAGAAGACTGACGGCCTTGAGTCACCCTGCTCAGCCTTTCTGCTGGGAGCCCCTGAGCTCCAGGAGCTGCAGGGTTGGATCCTGTCGCACTGTCCTGTGTTTGTGTTCCATCAGTTCCCCCTGCCCAGTGCACAGAGACACTCCACACCAAACACCCCCTGCCCTCACATGTCATGGTGTTTTAGGTCCAATTTATTTTTTTACCAAGAGCCAAAGAAGGTCTCCTGGATGTCACAAAGGAAAAGTGGCTACTTTTGTCAAGAAGCTGAAGCTCCATACAGTTTCCATTATTTCTTTCTCTGGATTATGGTGCTCAGTGTTCAGAATACTCAACTTTTGTGTAATTGTTTATCAGGTCGTAGGAGCTGTCTGAGGCGTGTAATCATCGTTGCAATAATATAACCCTCTGCTCTTTGCAGCCTGGGGAGGTTTCTGTACCTGGTTCATTTGAGGCTACTGCGAAATGACAAAAAGATACCCTATTAAATATCTTACTGATTTTGTAATAACAGATGAGACAAATTGGCTCTTGCTTAACCAGTAGTTTCGCTATTTATAGCAGTTGTTCTTAGAAGATGATGATTATTCAGAAGATTCTGGTCTATTTTAAATCTTTGAATCTATTTCTATTTTATACAAAGCCAAAAGCAAGGCATAGCTTAATTCCAAGGCACTTGGCAACCTGTGAGTTGGACTGAGCGTGCCAGAGGGCTGTTACGGCAGAGGAGGTACTTCACGTGTGTATCTCAGTAGAGCTGTCATCTGTTGTTGATAATATTGTAGCTGCAGAAATTCCACTGTTCATAGACTTGCTGGAAAAATCAAGCTTTCAAAGAAATGTTGTACTCTGCTTGTCGCGAAGTCTAGGACTTGTGACAGCCATTGTTAGGGCAAGACTGTTTTAAGGAAAATCCAAGCACTTTCGTCTGCTTGGATGTCTGTCCTGTCTGTGTTCAGTCTCCATTTGAGTGCAATTACTTGTCAAGCAGAAATTCCTTTCACCAAGTCTCACATGATAGTTGAACTTCCTAGTTCATCCTAACATGTTGTATGTGGCTAATTTACCTCAAATTAGTTATGTTTGAACTTGTCCACTTAAGTTCTGAGGCTGTGTAACTGTGGAGTAACCCCTTGTGGAAAAACCTTTTTCCACTGAGGACCCTGTGTATGGGCTTAGACGGTATCAAGAGAAGATCAGGAAACCAAGACCAGTTTTTGAAAACACATTAGTTTTTAGTGAGGAAACATCACACCTGTTTTTGTCAGAATACACAAAGCAGAGCTTCAGTTAGCTCTGTGGTTTCCCTGAGCTGTGGTAGCAAGGTGCTGCTTGTTCCTTTAGCTGGCTTGCTTCCTGGGCGAGCTGTAATCAAGGCCTCAACTTCTAGGTACAGCTGAACCTCTTAAAACTCTTCTCAAATGAGTTTGAGGAGAGAGGGAAGAAGTTTCAAGGTGAGAACTAGTAGACAAGAGGCATGTTGTGGAGCTGTTTATCCTGAGCTTATGAGAGGCCTCCTCGTGTTAGTGAGAAATGCGATCCCTGCACTGGAGCATTCAGGAGAAATTGCTCACAGGAACTCCAAGGATATTTGACACTTCTGCTTTGCAGTCTCTGAAGGCTGTAAATACTCTGTTGTGGGAGGCTGCCTGTCTAAGGAATTAGTATTGAAAGATTTTGGTGCAGAGTTTTGAAAAGTTTTCCTTTTTATCCTGTATATTGCTGACTTCAGAGATAGTCCAGATAAAAGTCAGTGTGTTTATTTCTAAAGATGAACAAACTTAGCAGTTCTTGTCTGTTGGACAAGAATAGTTAAAAAATAACCAATGCACTGATAATATCTTAGTTCTTTCTAAATGCAGGTTTACAAAACAAAATGCTTACCAAATTCATCAATTAGATGAATTAGCAGATTTAGGCCTAAGTATTAAGGATCTTTTTCTCCGGGGGGAGTATCTGAAACCATGTGAGAGGAATTAGAGCATTGTGTACTCTACATGAAAAGATGGTAAGAAGGTTGTTCACTCTGGCCAGTGTACGATGAAGAGTGAAATAGTGAAGGGAGATAACCAAGAGTTTAAGTCCATAGAGTACTTCTGGGTATAATTCTTCAGCGAATTCTTTTGTTGCTTTTGGGACCTAAGTAATTACTTTTCTTTTAAAACATAGTGGTGGTGTATTAGAGCAAATAACAAATGCCTCTATACATGAAGGTGTAGGATAAGCTGGTGTTATCTGACTGCTTGCCTCTGTTGGGTGAGGGAACATCCTGATCCTGTGAGCTCTGGCACTTGCTTGTTCTGCCCCTGACCCAATACACCTCACTAAGGGAGGGGAAAGTGAAGCTGGGGGTAAGGGTGAGCTTCTGCTGGGATAGTGAATTGATGTGGTTTATGGAAGGCTCAGCCAAGCACCACAGCTGCTACAAGGGCAGGGGGGAAGGGGATCCCTGTGCTTGGAGTGCAGGAGTGGAGCAGGAAGGTGGAAGAGCCTGATTTTGCTGCAGTGAGCTGTTGGCAGCACCTCAGCATTTAACACTGTCGCCTTTTCCAGGGGGTGTACTAGAGGTGATTCCCTCTGCCCACAGCATCTCTCTAAAAGGACTCAGTTTGTAGTTCAAAGGGAGATACAGCGAGTGTGCAGAGGAGAGATCCACTAATGATTGGTCCATAACAGACCACAGCTGTCTCAGGACACCATGTGATCTCACACAGCTGGAGTGTGGGGAGGTGTTGAGTGAGTATACTGAGTATACTGAGCTTATACTTACTGTAGTATGAGCTTTTCCTGTTTTCTCTCTTCCTCTGTGCACCTGCCAATGAGCACCTTCAGCCTGTCCCCTCCATCCACAGTTACTGAAGAAGATCTATGCAAGTAGTTCCCCTTGCCATTTTAAATGTCATGCCAGCAGTGGGGTGTGTGCCATGCATGGCAGCATTTTTTTTGCATTGGGTTGAGCTTATTATTAAATAAATGTTTGGATTCCTCATTTATTTTCATCTCAGGTTACTTTCAGCTATAGACTTGGGCTTCCTTGCTTTCAAAATATGGTTAAACAGAGACAGTGCCACAGCTTTGTTGGCTAAGTTTGTAAAGAAATAAAATCTTATAAGGATGGGGTTTTTTTGTAGGCTTTTGCTGGTTTGGTTTTTTGTTTGTTTGGTTTGCTTTTTAAATTATCTGGGTGATTCAGTTAGGAAAGCAAAGTTCAAGTCCTGTGGGCATGTTCATACCACGACAGCCCAAGAGGCTTTCTGGATGAGCTGAGCCTCCTCCGTGCAACTTCTGTTGGTGTGGAATGTGCTGAGCAACTGATGACCTTGGGGTTCCCATGGTGGTAGAGAGTGCAATCCTCACTTCTTACAGAACAGGGGTTACGTGGGGACACTGTGTTTGGTTCTAGAAGGTTTTCCTGCCTTTCAAACTTAGGCATTTGGAGGGTACAAGACATAAAAATGCCTTTCTGGAAGGCGGTACGTGACAAATGGTGATGTCAGTTTGCCATCAGCTGCTGACTGTTTAATTGGCCGAGTTGTAAGGAAAAATGCTCAAGTCCAGGTAGAGCCTGCTCTGAGGGAGGGAGGGAAGCAGAACAGTTGACAGAAATTTACTGTGGGATAACACTGGTGGGGTTTTTTGTCTTTATTTTTCCCCCCAAAACGAGTTGCTCCATTATATTTGAGACTAAACTATAAAATGTGTTGCTGGCATAAGCTCTGTAGCTGAAGGGGAGGGGGATCTTGTTCAGAATAGCGTTATCTTTGCTTGGGTTTTATGTTTCTTAACATATTTGTTCTTGTGACTAGTTTGTTTTTGTGATACCTTTCCTTTCTGTCAGTAATTGGAAGGGCTGATTGGAATATATGGTTTCCAGTCTAGCCTGCTATTTTTGAGAGGGAAGAAAAAACCTTTAGGGTTTGATTTTGTGCCTACTTCATATTAGGAAATTGAGAATAAGATCCTGTCAGATAATCAAAATGGACCCAGTTGCAAAGTCTTCTCCTTTGTGTGTTTTCAGTGTGGAAAAATTAAATATTTCTAAAGAGAAAGCAATTTTGTGTGTTCGCTAAAAATAAAACCTTGAGCTCTGGAAAAATCTACTCATATACAACTCTGCAGGTTGGTATTGAAACAGGAAACGCAGGAGGGTCACAGCATAAGCATTTTTAAGAGGGCTGACAAATACAACCTGACTTATTACTGAGCTCTTCCCCATCCTCCCCCCGCTGAAATAGGCACCTTCTCCTCTGAAAAAATTGAAAGATTGTTTGTACAAGGACATGTCACTAGGAATGAAGAACTGAGAAGAGATGGGAGTGAAGTTTAATGCTACGAATCAATACCTTGGTGAAAGGTTTGGGTGCATCTAGGAAAAAAAAATAAATCCAAAAACACCCTGAAAAGAACAGATGCAATAACTCTGACATTTGCTTCACTTTGTGACTCTGTTGGGGATACTGCAGTAAATTTAGTGTTATGTTTAGCAACACTTGTGAACTAAGTTTTGTTGCCAAGCTTGATAGCACATGAAAAAGTATTATGTTAGTAAAAACCATTTCTTTCAAATCAGCCATCCTGTGCAAATCGCCCTGAAGACATGTGTTTGTTTTATGTCCTAATTGTGTCAGGCATTTGACTTTAATATTTAGGGTTAAATGGAAAAGGCAGTTTCTGAAGGGCAACTTGGAGTAGACAAGAGAAGTTAAAAGAGTACATTGACACCTGCAGTAAATTATTTCATTTTGAAAGGAAAAAAAAAACAGATAATGACCAAAGAAATACAAGAGTGAGTTCTAATGATGGGAACAGAATTTAGTATAACAGAAAAAAATCCCTCTATTTTTAGTTCTTACCATGTGTCTGAACAACTGCAGGTGCCTGCAGACGAGTGTGCGGTTTTGTGACTCTGATCCAGTTTAAATAAATGTGGTATCTCTTTGTGCACAAGCTTGTATAGAGCAAATGAAGAACACAGATTATAAATCGTGGAAATTTCATTTTCAGCCACCTGCCTAACTGGATATTAATAAGCCAAATAATCTAATGGTCAGTATTATTTTCACAGCTTAAGGTGATGAAGTTTCAGGATGAGTTAGAGTCTGGGAAAAGACCCAAGAAACCAGGCCAGAGTTTTCAGGAACAGGTTGAACACTATAGAGACAAGCTGCTCCAGAGGGTAAGAACTGTTCTTTATGTTTGAGTCTGATTCCGTGATAGGCTTTTAATGAGTTTATCAAATGTACGGTGGCAGTAAGTGTAATGACACATGGTTCTTGTTAAAATACTACTGTAATGTCAGACTGCGTTTTTTAGTCCGAGTGCTTTCTGCAGAATACATATAATCTTCCTTTTTAATCAAAATACTGTAGTTTTTCACACTGTACAGTTGGGTATCGTAGAGTGCATGGAAACCTCAGAGATCACTTCTAGATCTGCTGCATGAAGCAAACTGTTTGGTGTGAGAAAGGAAAGGGAGAGCTGTCAATTGAAGATGTTCATCAGGCATCACTTTGCTTTTAGTGAGTGTTCTGTTGCGCCAAAGGCTTCCCAAGGAAGAGAAAGAATAGTATGAAGCAGCCTATGTGTTTCTGATTCTCCAGTGTCTTAAGTTTCCTGGACAATTCCAGCTCATACATTCACCCAAACGTGACTAATTCTGTACCACAACCGTTTTTGGTAGTCCTCTCTAGACTGTGAAGTCAGAGTGGCTTTAAAATTACCATAATATATATGATATTGTGTGATCTCAGTTCTTTGAAACATAACAAAAGAACACAGAACCTCTTTGGACAGTGTGTTTACTGAGAGAGGGAGTGACATCTGCTTTCACAGCCTGACAGATCAGGGATGAAATTAGGTACCCCTGCAGCTTCTTCACAGCTAAGTAAAAATAAGCAGTTTCCACCAGGTGTTTGTCTGTCACTTGTTATTTGCATTATTTGGGCTCAATATCTGATTAATTCACTCAAGTAATTTTCCATAGTACCTTGAAGGAAGAGACTTGTAACAATTAGCCAAGCTGGTCCCTGAAGGAGATGTACACATTGGAGGTTGATTTTAGCAGTTAACACTTGAATTTTTATAAGTAACTTTCCTTTTAAATGTTGTTGTGTCCTAAAACTTTCCATTTCCTCAGTATTTTCTGTAAAAGAACTGGTTTATATAGTAAGCACAGAATGTTTAGTGAGACAGTAGCTTAAACAAGCAGAAGTTGTAATCTTGATAAATTTTAGATGCCTTGTGTTGAATTAGTTCAGCCAGCTCACAGTAGTTTAGATTTTTAATAATTACTTCTTTCACTTTCAGTGATGGTAATATATAGTTAAGAAATACTTAATTATAGTTATAACCATTCTTTAAAACAATAATAACCCCATTGCTAAGGGAGTAACTTTCGTTTGCTTTAATGCCATCATAAAGTTAGGTTTTTTAATAGTAATGTAATACTGATTCTCATTACAGTTCCCGTGAACTTGGTGGTTGGTCATTGGTTTATTTTTTTTCAAATTTATAATAAGCTTTCCAAGAGTAATTTCCTAGTAGTATTGCATATTGTTTGGAGACTGGGAAGTTAAAACTATAAGAATAAACAGTATTTGAAATTTATCAGGATGAAATAGTTGTGCTATCAAGTAAGCCAGGCACATTTTAAGGGCCCAGTGATTTTAGTGTTATCTAACAGTAGTTTGCCACAGTAGGTATAATGATAAGGAACACTAAAGTTTTACTGGTAAGTCATCTGTATAAAGAGAAGGTCAGACTAGAGGAGTGTAGCTGTTCTGATATTTCCTGCACTTGTGTTATTTCCTCTTCCTCTACTTTTTTTTGGTGGTTTTTTTTTTTACTTTTTTTTGTTCCCTCCCCACTTTCTTCCATTTAGCTCAATCAGCCCTTCTTTGTCTTCTTTATGGGCTATGCAGGGAATATCTGTTTATTTTTTGCCATGGAAGGAATTTTTTTTTTTAGTGCCAGTACTAAAAAATGCATCTCTTGATCTCTGTGTTCAGATTTGCTGATGGTTTATTTTTCTATAGTTAATGTTCTGTTTGGCAGACAGACTAGGTGTCCTCAGGATATATATTTTCTTTCAAAATGATCCTTATTGCAGCTGTAATATTTCCCTGAAATTTGTAAAATTGAGGAGTATACATTTCCAATTAGATACTCAGATTTTCTGACATAGGGTGCCATCTCTGACATTAGTGTTTGTGTTACAGTAAATGTTTGTTCTCTGTACAAAGCAGGAATAAAGGTTGGAAGAGCTGGGATGGGGTAACCACAAGTTCAGAGCATGTGCTGTGGTGTTCCATCAGTGCTCAGAGCTTTCATGCTGTTTGTGATTAGCTTGATTGTCTTTAATAATTAGTCACACCCCAGCTGAAATCATGAATGCTTCTAATAATTTAGGAAAAAGAAAAAGAGATGGAAAGAGAACGGGACAGAGACAAAAAGGACAAGGAAAAGTCTGAGACCAGGTCCAAGGATAAGAAGGAAAAGGAGGAATGTACACCAACAAGAAAAGAGAGGTATGGCTTTCCTTGGAGTAAAGTGGATGAGAGGGAAAACCTCACAGTGTCTTTGTATGCAGTGGCAGCTTCGAAATTACCTTGTATCATATGTCTTGTTTTAAAAGAAAACCGCAAAGACACTCAAACAAAACAAACCCCTCCAACAACAAAAAAGCATGTTTTGGCTATTAAACCATATTTCAGAATTTTAAAGGAATTGTCATTTTTATCCTGCCCCAAGTGACGTACTGTGCTCCTTTGAACAGAGTCCCCTTTTGGCTCCTTTATGCCCTGAGGAAATGTAAAGTGGTGACCAGATGAAAACAGGATCTGTTAATTCCCATGGCAGTGAATTGCCTGCGGTGTATCAGTCAGAACACTCTACTGAGAACAGACCACAAGTGATTTGTAGTGGTTTAAATGTTACTCATCTCACAGTGCAAATCCTTTGCGTTTGGGGTAGTTGATTGTACACTCTGCTCTTCCAAACACAGCCAAACCCTGCCAGGGTCTTCATTGTAGATATGGTAAAATGCCTTGCTCTTCAGGAAGCTATGACAGAAAGTTTTTACACTGTAAGGTGACTCACAGGCCTTAGTTTTTTCATCAAACATGTGTTGAACTCTATTTTTCTTTAATCATAATGAAATACTACATTTGAATTGCTCCAAAGTATCTTAACGTTACACTGGCAAATGTGACAGAGTGGAATAGATTTCCTTAACGCGCGTTTCCTTCCCTGTGTGTGTGCCTGGACGCCGGTGTCTGCAGGAAGAGGCGGCACAGCGGTTCCCCCAGCCCGTCCCGCAGCAGCGGCAGCCGCCGAGCAAAGTCCCCGTCGCCCAAATCGGAGCGCTCGGAGCGCTCGGAACGGTCCCACAAAGAGAGCTCACGGTCCAGGTCATCACACAAAGACTCTCCCAGAGATGTCAGTAAAAAAGGCAAGAGGTAAGCTGGTATCTTCTCTGTTTCAGAAGTACGTAGGGGTGTGTGGGCTGGGCTTTGTGTGTGTGTTTTGTAGTAGAGCACATTTGATACTCAAGTACTCTGTCTCATAATGGTTTTGTTTACCTGTGTAGTGATCATTTTGAGCAATACTGCTTTAAACCAGAGCACTGAGCTGCTTTCTCAGCTTTTTGTTTTCAAAGGACAAATCTTCTGTAGCCCTTCTAAAATTTCTATACCCATGCTACAGAATCACTAAAATTACAGTGAGTGTGCAGTCTTTCACACCGATGATTAGCTTACATGAAGTTCCTCTCTCCCATTGTTTGTTTAAGGGAAAAAATTTGAGATTAGATACTGCTTATGGGGTTTTGTTTCTGAACTAGGTATTTCTTAATCTCCACACTGACACAAATATTTGTCTCTAGTTAATGTTAAACTTGAGGTGAAATTTTAATATTGTATTGATGCTGCTGTAACTCGAAACTTGAAAGTTCAGCTTCATCTTTTAGGGGTGTGGAATGTCTTACTGATACGGAATTCCTCAGTCATGCTGAAGAAAATTCCTTTGATGCTCTTGAGAAAATCATGGTACATATTTACAGTCATCAGGTTATTGTGCTTATATAAGTAAGGATTTCAAATAGAAGTAGAAAAGTGTTGCAGGGTTTTTTGTTATTTTTTAGAGTTAATACAATGGTCATTCAATTTTGATTATATTAGATCAGTGTATTAGGTGCGGGTTAGGTGGCAGTAAGTTTATCCAGTGTCTGTTCTTTTTCTGTGGGCTTACTTCACAAACCGGGTGTGTTTGATGAGAATCAAAAGTATTCAACTTTTCACACAACTCAACATAATTACAAGAGCAAAGGTGGTTGAGGCATATAGGGAAGGTGAATTCCTGATACAGGTTTAAAGGCACAAATTGGTGTTATTTTTCTTGTGGATTCTAAGGGCTGAAGTTAAGCCTAAAATACTCTAAAAACCTTACAATGCAAAGATTGCCTTTTTCTCAAAAGCAAGGTATCTTTCTGTTACTTTCCCTTACAAGGAAAAAGTATTTTTCACCTTGCTTGGCTCAGTAAATGAACACCAAATAACTACAGAAAAAGATGCTCTTATCAGTTAGTATCTGACATAAAACCTTATTTTTTCGGCAGGTCACCATCTGGCTCCAGGACACCCAAAAGATCAAGAAGATCGCGATCCAGATCCCCTAAAAAGTCAGGGAAAAAATCCAGGTCTCAGTCCCGTTCTCCTCACAGATCTCACAAGAAGTCAAAGAAAAGCAAACACTGACAATGTTAATATTTTTTATGATGCTGTCACTTACTGGAAATGCGGTTTTGTTTTTGTGCCTGAACAGTCTGTTAAAAAACAAAAAAGCATTCCTGATTATTTTTTTGTGAATGCACGTGTATACTCATGAGTATCGGCATCTGTAGACCTGTCATTGTTTTATATTGTACAAATATCTTCATTGTGACTATTTCCCAAAAGAAACATTTTTGTGTTTAGAGGTTTCATCCGAAATGTGTGTAACTGATCTGCTGGCAGTAGTGATATTTTGTTTTAGAATGTTGTGACATAGCAGAAATAACTCAAATGTTCCCCCTTTTTGTAGCTTTGACAATTTGAATTAGATTTCAAATAAAATCTGAACAGAAAACAAAGACGTTGTTTTCTTGCCCCACTGGTGATACGGATCTCTAAGGGAATGCAGAGTTTGATTGGAAGTACTGTGTATTTCAGACAGACTGTGGTGCTTGGCTCTTTCAGGGTAGTGTAGTTCTGTTCCTGTTTTCATGAGTTGGACTATCCAGATAAAAGCACCTTCTGAATCCAGTGGATGGGTTTTCTTTCCTGCTGTGAGATTGTACTCTAAGAACAGTTGAACAGTCTGGTACTTAACTCTGATAAGCTTTACGAGTACATCTTTGCTTCCTATTTCTCCGTTTTAATTGCAGGGAATATTCATAACACCAGAGTGATGTTTTTGTTCGTTTTTAAACAAGGGCCTCTGCAGAGACACATCATATGGATGTGTATGTATAGCATATATACGGTGTCTCAGTAACAAGCCAAGGTTGTGGCACACATGGAGAACACTGAATGGACAGCAGTAGTGCTCTGTGACTTCCTAAGCATAGATACACTAATTGCAACCTGCAGTAAATTCTTGTTTTCTAAAACTGATTTTTACTCCAAAAGGATGGCTTTTACATTCTTTTATTGCTTATTTGTTAATATTTTTTAATTAAGAGGCTGTTTCACTTTTTTTCTTCTCATGAGAAAGGTTTTCCCTTCTCCAGACCTCTTCTGTGTGTTAGGTATTAAATTGGTTCACTCTGGTCTCTTGCCATGCAACGTTTGTGGGTGGGAGAGGGGGAGGGATGAAGAACGGGGAGGATTCAGTGTTCATATGTGGAGGTGTGGGGATATTGTAATAAAAACATAAAATTAAAGGGATCTGTCCTCTCATGAACTGTTTATAAAAGAAAAAGCTGTGCTTTGCTACAGAACCAGTGCTGGATGAGGGCCTGCGGGTACCCTGGGGTGTCCACAGGCTTTACACAGTCAGAGATATGTAAATGCTGGGGAAAATCTTACCCTGTACTTGTAAATAACCTCATTGCAGCACTTTCAGAAGCAGAATCTAAAAGGTCTTTTGAAAAAGAAAGAAAGATATATTTTCTCTGTTTTTTTCCTGATGGGAGACATTGCTATAAGACTATATAAATTGTTGCAAATGTGAGAACTAAGTGGAGAATTCCCTTTGGTAATGGGAACCGAGATGATCTGGAACACTGAAAATGTGGAGAATGCATGTGTACTGTAAAGACTTAGAATGATGCACTGATAATGAGAAAAGAATACACCTTTTATCTGTTTGTATTACATTATAAAGCATCTCTTTTAGAGATATGCAGAGTTTATTTTTTATATTTTTCTTTCTCCCTGTAACATAAGGTGTTTCAGATGCACAGATTTTGGTAACGAAACTATCGGAAAAAAATTTTTTTTTTCTGAACTTCGGTGTGATCACACCTGGCACACCAGATGAGGTTTTCTGGAGCAAAAAGTAGTTACTAAAATCAATTGGGGATGGGGAGCATCCTGACTGTGCAGTGGGAAATCAATCACTTCAGATCCAATTAACTTCTTTATTACTTCTATCCTACAACTGTTTATAAGTGGAGGAGTGATAAATGTCAATGTCCTGGGTAAAGTAAGACTAAGGATGGTTTGCCACAGGAATATTCTATCTGCAGAATCAATTGTATCTTTCATTTAATAGCTAAAAGCCCTCAGGGTAGGAAATCACTCAGCATTTCAGGTCCTTTTCAATAATTAATTTTTATTTCAGCTTTTATAAAATTCTCATCAGTGATTATAAAAGGCTTAAGCCAAGTAGCTAGAGAGCTAAAGGAGCACACCCATTATACTTTTTACGCAGTACTTTTTTTCAGTGTCTATTCTCTAAACACTGTTCTCATACCTCTTGTTCTTTGCTTCGTGTCCTGGGCTCTAGAACAGCTGTTTCTTGCCTAAGAGTCTCTTAAGAGCAATTAAGAATCTGTATCCTTAACTGGATGCCTGTTTTTTTGTCCTGTAGAAAAGAGATCCTACTTTGTTGATTTCTTCCTTGCTTTTATAGTTTTGTTTACAGTTTGGCTTTTTTGCAAAGAAAAGCGTGAAGGATACAGCATCTGGTAACAAATCTTTTGTAAAAGATGCAAAATTAATGCTGAAGACTTAAAATTAGGCTTCTTTGAAATTTATTTTTCTTTAGGTCATGTTGCAGTGACAAGGTACAGTCTCAGTGTGCCGTTACTGTGTGACTTGTGTTTCTGCAGCCTTTCTGGGGTGAAATGGTGAACAGGGTAATGTAAATACTGATCCTGGGATTCAGGAAGTAGCATTCTGATGAATCCTTGTGAAATGTCCCGACCTGGGGAGGTGTGGTCCAGTGTCTCTCAGTGCTTTCTGTGGTTGTAGGGGAGGAGAGAGCTCATTATGCTCTGAGACCCCTCAGTGTCCAGCCCTTTGCTTTGGGAGGGGGAGGAGGCACCAGTGGGTAACACTCCTCTGTGTTCTCCTGCCCTGTGGATGATACCGGAGGGCATGTCCATGGGATGTTCTCAGGGAGGTGCTGGAGACTGCCACTCAGACACGTTCTGATGAAGCCTACCCTGCACTCCAGGACATCCGATGTTTATGTGAAGGACACCTTGGTACATGGTTGAAGGTTCATTCCTTTCTTCTAAGCTTGGCTTGGCTCTGAGAGTGTCCCCGTAAGGCTTGGTCAGGCTCGGCCCTGACCTGGGGGCCCTGTCCCAGTGCAGAAAAGCTACTTGAGGCATGGAATCTCCTTCCAATAATGAAAGTATTTCCTTACCAGTGTCACAGAAGTGTTTCTAGTTGAATTGCCTTTTTAAAACTCTCTGACTTCCTTTGACTTCTGTGCCCAGCAGCTGTACGTATTTTTTGTTTGAGGAAGAGTTGGTTGCTGGAAGCCAGTGTCAGTGTTCGGGCACTGGGCACGTGCCTGTTCTCCCCCCACCTCCCTTCAGGCAGGTGACTTGTGGGGTTTTCCTGCACAGGCATTAGCAGTGCTTTAGTGGAATGAATGCCTTTAATGAATAAAAATTAGAAGCATTGTTGTATTGGTGCAGATGGATTAAGGTCTGAACTTGGTATCTAGTTTTCAGATAGATGGCCTGCTGCCCTTTCATACAGCTGCATGAGGAATTGGAGGAGGGACATTTCTCAGCTATTGTGGGTCAGTGCTGAAAATGTGAATTCTCTACGGCTGAGACAGCAGCAGTGGAATAACACGGAGAATTTTAGTTCTCTTAAAATCAACTGCTCAGCATCATGAGTTTTATCAAATTTCAAACCTCATATTGTCAGTCAAACCCTGAAAATTGTATCGTTTTGCTTTTCTGAATAAGGCTGTTGCAATCATAGACTTACATTTTATTAAAACAGCTCATAGTAGTAGTTTAAAATTTCTTTTTCTCATTTCCTCATGAGCTGTTGCAAGACTTTCAGCTCTTTGCTGGTTCATGCCTATGCTGTAGCTGCTGCTCCTCAGTTTATAAACCACTCCTGTAAGAATCATAACTAAAACGCTAATTTAATTTTGTCCAAATCTCTTTCCCATATAGGATGCAGAAGTCTTAAACAATTGCTTGCTATTTTTTCCTCCACCTGCTTCTGTCAGCACAGTCAGTTTTCATGGGTAGGCATCTGCCATTTGTCACTCCTGATGTCTAATCTTGTGCTGGGATGTTCTATGTATAACTGTCATAAGCTGGAAAGTTTTCTGGTTGTGGTTACTTAAAGAGGAAATGGTAGTTTCACATGGCCTTTTTTTGTCTTACTTGCTTTTGGGTTTGTATTTTATGCAGAAAGTTTTCCAAATGGCGACAATAAAATTGTCACTTTGCTGATATCCAGAAATGGTTTTATTTTTAACCTGGAAGAGAGCAACGCTTGTGCCTGTTATGCACGAACAGCTCCTTGGCCTCATCAGCTCTGCTGTTGGTTGGTGCTGGTTCTGCCTGTGTGTTGAACTGTAAAGGCTGCTGCTGTTCCTGTCAACAGTGACCTCTGTGCTCCTCAAACTCATTAATGAGGCATGAGCTGCTCACTGTGTAGTTGTCTGTATAATGATCTCCTGAACAAAGAAAACTCCCACTTGGAACTGCTGCTGAGATTCAGAGATGATGAGCAGCTTTTCAGTGCTCACAGCAGTCCGCGGGCGCTCCGGGCGAAGGGAACAGGGCCCGTGTCGCACTGTTGTGTGAGGCTGTTGCTGTGGCTGGGCCAGTGTTGCCCTCGGTGCTGCTGTGTGGTGCAGGTCCTGTTCCTGCCTTACTTGTGCCTCTTGTTCTCTTACTTTCTGTCCTTCCTGCTGCCTTGGTGGACACCTTTCCTCATAGAAAGGCAAGGCAGGCACAGGGTGGGCAGGTCTATGGGGGAAAGCCATGTGGGACTGGGACCATCTCGTGGCAGCAGGGAGCTGTTACCCTGGCTGTGCCTCTCTCCTCTCCTTTCCTCCACTTGAACCCATCTGTCAAAGCCAAGAGGAGCAAATGCCTTGAAGATGATTTAGGTTCTGCAAGATCTGTGAAAGACCAAAAAGAGGGAAGAGACCGCAGATTCTCCCACAAGAAGGGAAAGGCTGAAATACAAACCCGTGATGATGTTAGAGCACAGAGTATTCCTTTGGGACAGATTACAAGTCCCAGTTACCGACAATCTTTCCTTGGAGCTCAGAGTTCAGAAACATGGTTTGTTGTGATATTCCTGGACCTTGCTCTATTTTTACTTTTGTGTGGACTGGGGAACTTCCTGTAGCTGTTTACCTTAAATACAGACCATCAGCTCTACTCTTCAAGACCTTGTTAAGAGGTTGCCTGCAGGCGAATGTGGAACCTGTTTCCTGATTCTGCTTCTCGGGCTCTTGAGGCTGGACCGATGTCTGAGACTTGGGCCATTAGAGCTTGTGCTTGGTAACTGTGCCTGTGGAGAGGTGAGCACGGAGGAAGGGTGAGCAGAAGGTCTGTGTAAAGCTCTCAGAAATCTTCCATGGAAAGATTTAACCTAGCAGGATAGCTTAATTCTATATGACAAACTGCTCGTTAGAAAATTTAGCAGACGTGGGAAGAGGAGGGTGAAATTCATGCATGCAGTTTGGATTTGTGGAAGATGGATCAGCCTGTGCTCAAGATTGAACTTCCAGGATCATTACCAGCAATCAGAATCAGCACCAAAGTCATCACTGGGAGTAGAAACCAGTTTTCTTCTCTTTTTAGCCATGCTAAAAAACACCTCTGATGTTTCAGGAATGATTGAGCCAGATGTTTTCACCTTCTAATACTGCTAAAGCAAACACTGCATTGTTGCAAACAGAAATTCAGGAGGCTTCCAAACTTATTGTATAGAGGTTTTCATTACAGCTGATACTGGTCATTTTCATCACAAAATCTGCATCTCTTGGGTTGCTGGTAATTTATTTTTTTCCTGGCATTTTAGGTTATCTTCCCTGTGCTTTGGGGAAAGAACTGTCTGCTGATTAACTGAATGGAGAATATTGCCTTGGGCAGACTCTGGAAAAGAACTGGCTATAAAATTTAAGACAGGAGACTAGGATTGAATTCTGTCCATTGTGTGAACTGAGAGGCTGTGGATTCTCATCTGCTGTTTTTGCAGAGGGTAACTATAGTAGATAATTAAAAAAAAAAAGTTTGCAATAAAGCCTGGTTTCTAGGCAGTTCAGTTTCACCAGGGGAGCTCATCTTTCATGCCAGCTGGCAGGAAGGTTTCACTGTGGAATGGACTAGAAATTTGATAATGTTAGATATAGGAGTCCTTATTTCTCAAATCTTGAGGATTTTCGGTAGAGTCCTTCCCAAATCTTCGTTGGCGAAGCCTAGTCATGATGAGTGAATGATTTATGTCACTCTGTGAGTACTGAAGAGATGCAATGCATAGATTTCAAGAAGTTTCCTAGACAGTAATTTATAGCATGTTGTGTGTTAGTTATGAGGCAATCTGAATTCTCACTCTTGTCCAAAGCTCTGTGTTTGAATTTTTAGGAATGGCATCTCTCTTCCCTGGGATTTAAATTTGTCCAGTCTGTAGTCAAATGAGGGTGGGTTCCATCATCTGAATGCTCAGATCCAGGGCCGCCTGCTGTCCCTGGGGAGGTGGGAGGTGAGTGAGGCAGCAGGACGTGACAGCAGTGCCCAGGCAGAGCCCCCCAGTACGGGGGTCGTACCCAGGGGCAGGGCTGCCCTGAGCAGCTGAAGGGACATTCCTGGGCACCCCAAACCAGGGGGGTGGAGGGTGCCAGGGCAGTTGTCAACCCAGGTCTGTAGATTTGGCTGTAGGGAGTTCAGAGATGCCCCAGTGCAGCTCCTACTTGTGACCTGCTAAGGATTTTGGAAGCCTTTGATGTGAAACAGTACATTGCCTGTTGCTTTAAAGGTACGTGGTTATAAAAGTAGAATCTCTTAATTTTTTTTTTAGAACTTAGTTACACAACAGCTGAAAAAAATATTTCTAATTTTAATAAAACTCAGATAGAGACTAATCTGCACAGCAGTGTCCCCAGGACATCCACAAAGTTCTGGAATTCCTTCAGCTGCACAAACAAGAATTTATAAATATTTATTGAAATTAAGTTTATTGAAAATGTCACCTGTGCAACTGGAAGTGAATATAAAAGAGAAACTGGGTGGGGGGCAAGGGGATGGGAAGGGGAGCTTGCTGGTGTCTACCTGGCTTTGTATTTCTAGTTTTTGATTAGCTGCTTTAATTTTGGCCCCTGCCAGCTGCTTCTGCACAGCAGGACAGTCGAGCTGTTCAGAAGGAGCACTCAAGAGGATATGGACCCTTTAGAAGGCAGATTGCTGCACCCATTGCTTAGTCAATGGCTGCTGAAGGATCCAACATTACAAAAAAAGGTGTGTTCTGAGGGAAATCAGCTGCTGCTGCTGCATGACATGTTAGACTTCAGGCACAGCACTAAAAGGAAGGGTGCAAAGTATAAACATCTGCAATCTTAAATGCTGCTCTGCAGGTTCTTCTCACTCATTTCTAGTGGTGACACCAAAATATAGTCTTAAATAAATTCCATAAGTTTCCCAAGTTTGGAGAGCTACTCAATTTTATATAAATTTTGTTCACGTTTTGTGGGCGATAATTTTTGCTTTAGTTTTAAGAATCTCACTTTTGAGCACTGTTTGAGGAATTCAGTGTCTATATTTATCCTGAATAGATTAGGCTAGATACAGGAGTATTTAATCAGCATCCACAGCTTATCTCACACTAGGTATGTAACAGCATAAATCCCCACCTTTCATCCAAACCTAATTTGTTTTAAAAGATAAAGTCTTGCTGAAGTTTGACTTCAGGAAAAACCCATTCCATCCTTGTGAACATGAGAAAGGCAAGTCTTAAAGCGTGAAAAAAAGATCAAGTCAGGAAGTGTTCCAGTCAGGATGAAAACTCTTTCAGCCCCATCACTTAAATGAGGGGGGAATCCTGGAGAATTCTGACTGGGGAGCTATCGCTTTGAGGGGGGAAGAAATTCAAGTCGTCAGGATTTGGGTTGCCTAAATATTGCATGTAAAATTCATAAAACCAGTTACTAAATATAAAATATTGATCAGTAACATAAAATATTTAAGCATTAAATGAAAAACCCCCAACATTTTCCCCTCATAGTATAGATTGGGGAATTTTTATCATAGTTACTTATCCCTCACTTTACACACTCCTGGCTGCAGAGTTTGAGGTACGTACTTGTATGAAGCCACCTTACTTCTGTCTGAGATCTGCAGTGCAGAACTACCTGCACTGGAAAAGGAGCATTCTTTTCTGTTCTATCAAACGAAACCAGATGGAATGTTCAAAAAGTAAAGCTGACCTAGAAATAAGTGTGTGGGGGGAGAGGGGCTTGAATTTTATTTTTTTAATGGTGAATTTTACTTCTTGAAGAAAGGAAACTTTTCATTATTTGACATAGGTGATCTAATGTACTGAAGTTAATAAGCCTAAAATAGATTGACATGAAGTAAAATAGAGGGTGGAAAATGTTCACTGAAGTGTCTGAATAAATTTGTGAAGGGCTCTCTCTGTTCAACTGCAGAATGTTCCTCTTTCACACAGTTTCTGTGCCTCTTACCACTTAATTTTTAATTTTTTGGGGTTTCTTTGCCATACATGTTTCTAATAGTTTGCGACCAATGTGTAGAAGATTTAAAAAAAAAAGAAAAAGCTCCCAAGTTGTGAGTTGAAAATTGGTTTAATAAATATCTTCCATATAAACTTATCCAATATTCATCGATATTGAGTTACTCAAAGCGATAACTTGACTACCACGGCTGAAACTTCTGGAAGGATCAAATATAGCGGCTACCCTGAACCTGACTGATTGCAGCTGTGTTCTGCATGGGGGCCTGAACCCACCTGCACAGCATAAATACATATATAGCTCCAGAGTTGAAAAATAAGGTTCTGGTTTGCAGCACATAGGTTGAATTAAAGAGCTTCTTGGAGCCGTGTTCTCCTAGCAGAGGTGGAGCAGTCTGATGGAGGCAGCGCTGCTGTCACTGAGCTCACTGATTCAGAGATGTGACCATTGTGTAACAGCAGGGAAGGTGCAGAATCCAATTACAGCTCTTAATGTTTGGATTTACTGATTGGTTTTACCGTTTGAGATGTTATACTTGCAGCATGTTTGCTTATCTGTATTTGTTACTTGCTAAATTTTAAATTGTGTAAGAACAGGAGCTGGCATTGTAGGTTTTTTTCAGTAAATTTCCTATCTTCAACCAAGTTAAGTGGAAAGAAGGTATTAATTTGAACTTCATGACATTTTAATGAATTTTCACTGCTATGAATCGGTTTTGCTCCCTGTAGCCTGTCCTTTATTGCATTAGTGCTGCAGTACAATATTGGCGGGAGATATTGCTTTATGAACTACAGTGTCCCAGAACTGCTGTTGTTATTCATCATCTAATAGAGTCTAATGGATGCTATTGCAGACCATTCCAAAGTGAAAAGTAAACATTTCTGCTTTAGCTGGGTGACACTCATTTCCTCTGGAGTGAGCATGGAAAGCCAAATAAATATTTGATGTGTATCTTTATAAAAAGGATATAATCACAAGTCTTGTATGTGAAGAACACACGGATTAGAACTAAAGAATAAAATAACTACAAGAATTTTATGTGACAAAATGCTTTAGAGGCTTATCCCTTTTCACTGTATACAACGTTTCAAAAGTTACCAGTCAATTGTTTCAAGCTCATCAGGTTTAAAGGCATTTGTTTTGCCAACTAGATACAAATAATTTTTTCATGATGTAGATTTAGAGGCTTCCTCTGGCTCGCTGTAGGTAAAAAAAAAAAAAAAAAAAAAAGGCTTTCCTTTCCCCTTACTGTTTGATGAAATAGACACTTTTTTTCTCCAATTTTTAGTGGTTGTTTAAATTCTGTTACTAACAAGTTAGTGCTACATGAAACGCCTCAGTGACATGTTAAGCTGCGGCACTGGCAGCTCGTGAAATGGTTCTGCTGCCCCGTCCGTGGGGTTTGGTCCCTGCCGGGGGGACCGCAGGGGGAGGGCGCAGTGACACCTGCGGTGCCGCAGGGCAGGGGCACTCCCCGCTCCCCTGGCGCTGCCGCTCGCAGCCCAGCCTGGGCAGCGGGCAGGCAGGAGCGGAGCCCTCCTCCCGTGGAGAAGTGCAGAAAGCGTTTTGATAAGGGACATTAAGATTGCTTACACATTTAGCTCCTGCACCCTACTGTTCTCTTTTCTTGCCATTTTAAATGCCGTGCTACCAGGCAAGACGCACACGACATGAATTTGTGTTTTATCTGCTCTCTGAGTAGACAAGTGTTCGCTGTGGTGTGGGGTCCGTGCTGTTCAGAAGACACACGTTCCAGGGGAACTCCTCAGTGCTCTCCGTGGGGAGGGCTCTGTCCGTGTCCCCGCAGCAGCTCCAGCCCGGGCCCTGCATATTCTGTGCACGGCGGGAAAGGCCACCCTGAGGAGAGAGAAACGAACAGGAGGGCGGCCAAATGCCCCCGGTACCTCGGGAGCGCCCCTGGGACTGCGCTGAGCTCCGGCGGGAAGGGGGAACCTCTGAGAAGATGCCCTGACACAGCGGTCAGCACTGCCCGCAGCCTGTGTCCCACTCGTGTCCCGTCCACACGGACCCGCCGCTGGCGCCGTTTCCAGGTGCCTTTTTGGGGATGTGATTTAAAGCGCCGGCGCCGCCTGGAGCTCTCTGCTGCTTGCCCTGGACTGCACAGAGAGCTGCGGAGCACAGGAGCGCAGGAGGGAGCCCGTCCCGCTCTGACACCCGGCCGGCGCGGGGAGGTTCGGGGTCCCTGCCCGGGCTGTGTGCCGGGGGGCTGCGGGCGGGTGACGAACACCGCGGAGAGCCCGGGCGGGGCCATCGGTGCCTGAGCTCGGCCGGGCACAGCCAGCGCGGGGGGCGCTTCTCTGATGCTCCCGGAGGAGAGCCGAGTTTGTGCACACACCGCGCTACGGGCGGGGGCCGGCCCGGACCCCTCCCGGCCTTTCAGGGCTTCCCCTTTGATTTTCCCCGTTACCGACACAGCTCTGCTGCCCGAGGGGTGCCCGGTGAGCAGCCCGTGCCCGGGGCAGGGCAGACGGAACCCCCGGCAGGGAAGCGCTGCCAGCAGCGCTCGGGCGGTGCGCGGCTGGGGCCGGTGCGGTGCGGTGCGGGCTGTTCGCAGGGGCACCGCCGCAGACGGACGCGGGGCGGCGGCAGGGCCGGGGCGGTCCGCGCCCGGCGGGGCC